>NW_007362631.1:1171-42963 GCF_000346735.1 Prunus mume
ATCTTAATTCGGATATCGTTTGAACCCCGAACGGATCTCGCCTACTGTGCGATTTCCGGGTTCAATACGTTTGAACCGTTGGATCGTAGTTAATTCCAAGTATGTTAATCTAGACTTTCCCAGGATCGTATCGTATTTGACGGATCGTAAAACGGAGTCCCGGATACTCCAGAATGGTCAGCCCTAGGGCAGTTTTACAGTTCAGTCACAGGTCAGGAACAGAGAAAAGAACTACGTGTGGCTTGATCCCTCAGTAAGGGTACGTAGGCAGCCTACAGTTATTAGGCGCAGCCACGAGTTAGGGGCTCAGGGTTTATGTTATTGTTTTCAGGGTATTTAATCTTTTACGATCCACAGATACCAGGTGTCAGTTTAAAACGGGATTCGGCCCGGATTTCAAAGTGGAATTTGGGTCAGGTCGTTTCATGGGATGACATGCAAAAATCTTTTTTGGCATAGTTTGTTAGTACTAAGAAGAAGGTCTCGATCATGGACCTAGCTTAAACTACCCAAAAGTTAGGGAAAAATGTCAATGACTTCATAATGACATAGAGGAGCCTTAATCTCCATTGCCCGAAGAAAATTTTCGAGCAATTAGCAGTGCAAATGTGCTACATTGCAACTTTTGTTGCCACTGTTGAACCCCAATCATTTGATGCTTTGGTGTCAAAGGCGAGTAATGTTGAAAAACAAATCGCTCGCCAAAAGTCTGCGACCCAAAAAATTCAATTTGGAAAAAAGAAAAATGATAAGAAGTCTGCAAATGGAGAGTTGTTTGGCCACTTTTGTCAAAACAGAAAAGAAAAATGACAAAAGCCAAATCAAAGACCCACTCAAAAGGCTCACTCTTAAAGAAGACAGAGAGGTCAAATATTCTTTTGACGATGATGATGTAGAAGAAATCTTTGACCAACTTCTTGCCTCCAAAGCTATTACCCTTTCCAAAATCAAAGCGTCCTACTGAGGCTGACAAGACAAATGACCCTAGGTATTTTTGGTATCACCGCCTCATTAGTCATACGCTCCAGGATTGTTATATCTTGAAGGTGTTCACCTATTTTGGTTTTGCTCCTGTGATGGAAGGTTAAAGTTCGCCATTGACTTGAAAACCATTGATTGGTCAACAAGTCAACTTTCTTTAGTCTGTGAGCGTGCCACTGCTAACAATAAAAATCCTAGCATACTTCTTAAAAATAGAAAACTTGCACCCCAAGTTACTAATTTCTAAACAAGCGATTGTGAATTTGGGTGAGGAATATCTTCCAAGTAAGTTCTTTTCATGCCTCAGACTGGTGAGGACTTCATAATTTTTCATAGTACAATGTTGGTAGTTCTGGCCAGAATAGATAGTAAGAAAATGAACTGTTTTTAGGCGGAACTGGCTTTTACAAATTTCTACAGTAAAAAATCAACTCTAGAAAGACAAAAAAAAAGGCTGGAATTCCATTTATGCCTGGACAGAAGCTTTTGATTTGGGCTGGATTGGGTATGCCTGTGCTAGATTGGACTGTTCCTAACTTCAACTCCTGAGTTTCAGCTGTAAATCGATACCAAAGTTTGAGTTTGGCAGAGCTTTAATCTATTTCGAGCCCTGAGAGGCTTTTTGAATGGGCAGAATTGCGGCCTCTTCAATTTAAAAGGGGTAGAAGTGGCTAGACTTGAGGATTACTGAGCTGGAACTGCATTATGGTACATGTTCTGCTTGATCAGGGCTCTCCATAAATTTGTTGAGGTTTTCATATTTGTAAAAACTCAAACTCTGCTTGTTTTGGTTTTTGCTCAACCAAATTTGTAACGAGAGAAATCTCGTTTTGAATGACTTATTTCTCTTAAGTCTGAATTGGAAGTTCTGATTTATAGCTGGCTTCTTTTGGGGCTCAAATGAGTTTTTGGTTTCTTCAATTTGTTTGAAGTTTCTCAGAGATCAAGTGATCATTTTGAGTTTTGTCTTTGGTTGATTTTTTTTGGTTTGTTTGATTGATTGTCCTCTTCTCTGTTCACCTTCTCTTACATTTATAGGAATGCTAGAATAGAATTTATAATCCTTTAAAAATGGGCGGCAGATTTTCTAAAAAGCAAGATCTTCCACTTTTTAATGCAAAGAAAAAGGGGTTTTATCAATTCTGGTGGATAAGCTTTCAATAGTCAGTTCCTATGGCAATCACTTTCCTGTATTCTTTGAAAAGAAACCTAACCCTTCTTCTAATTTAACTGCCCCCTGTAAGAGCTCAAACTGTGATGGTTAGTTTTGATTTGACTATTTGAACAACTCTCTGCTTCCCACTTATCTCTTTGAGATTGTAGTTTGCTTATCTCTTGGAAGGGTAACCTATTTTGACGCAGAATTGTATAAAAAGGGATTATGATCTTTTAGCCCCAGAGTTTCAGAGTAGTCTTTTGCTAATGACCTGCTTTCATTTAATTCCCAATCAACTCTTTTATGATAGTTGAAATTGTTGAGTTTTCTAAGTCAAGTAGTCACGTGGGTTCTGAGAATAGGCTTTCAAAAAAGATCTTGCTGAATTTGCACTCTGGGTTTTGAGATTAGTGGTGAGCCAAAAGCTGGGCCCCATCCAATTTTCTTTCAATCTTTTATTGATATGCTTCAGTGGTTGATTGCCTTTTAAAAGTCATGGGCCTTCTGATTTGGTCTTGGGCTTTCTCTATTTTTGAGTCAAAGCCTAGTTCTCCGTCCTTTTCTATTTTGTGGGCTTTTGTGAGAAGTGGGCTAGCGTGTGAATCCTTTTTAGGCCCAAACATAAGGACAAAATCCAAGAGCTCCTCAATAATGGTGGGTTGGAGATAGACTTTTCTTCTTGACATCAATTAGCTATAACAAATATGATTGAGGAAAAACTCACACCCACCTTTACATTACTAGAGGGAGCGAAAATTGCAGGTATTAATACCGACAATGGGGGCAGAATTGTACATGTGTGTCCAAATGCACCATGGTCTAGTGATCTTCAAATTCCTTTTCTTCATGAGCTCATGACTGCACCTAGATATATAGGAAGATTCTTCGGCTGATGAATCTGTTTAGGGGTGGAAGACATTTGTTAAAAGGGCCAAGCGTATGGCCAAAAATTTCCCACCTAATCATAGTCTACTACTCATCTTGGTATTAAGCTTCGAGGCATGCCATCCTTAAAAAATAAGAGAAAAATAGGGTGCAAAAGAAAGTTTAAATCCCTCAAAAGGATGAATATGAATAACCCGCAAGGGTCTTGTCACACTCAACGAGTTTTTGCCAGTTGAGTTCTTCTCAAGTGAATCCAAAGTTGAGGAAGAAGTTATGCAATGCAACATGGTTTCTGTGGAGGAATATGAGGCTGGCACAGAGGTTGATAAGATTACCCTTTACTCCGGTCGAAGTATTCCATTTGCTGATAAAGCACAAGTTGATTCCTCTAAAACAGAGAAGAAGTCAAAGGTGAAAGAGATTAAAGTCTCCTTGTCAAAAAAGACTATTGCAGGGGAAGTTCCACCGTCCTCCTCAAAAGCAAAGAACCCTAAAGGCGATACCAATAAAATGAAGGAGTTATCACAATCACATGTAGTTAAGTATGATATTTTGGCTCATCTTAAGTGCATCCCCTCTCCTTTAAGTGTCTTTGACGCGTTACAAATGTCGAGAGAGTTTAGGGAAACACTTGTAATGGCTTTAATGAGGCTAGATTTATACAAGTCATGTTTTAAATCAGCGGATGTCCACACAACTAAAACCTAAAAGTTTTGTGCATCATGTCTGACAATTATTCCTTTTGGTGAAGATGACTTTTTACTTGGGTCCAAATTTCATAACCGACCTCTCTATGTCACTGGCAAAGTTGAACGCACGACAAATAATCAAATCTCTGTGAATCTTATCCCTTTAAAGACGCTCCATGCTATAGGGATGAGTGCTGACAGTTATCTTTTTCCATGTTGACTATTCAAGGGTTTAACCAACTTGGGCAAAAATTCATAGGCTCTGTTGCATTGCAAATGGAAATAAGGGACCTATATTTAGAAGCCCTATTCCAAGTGATCGATGTTGACACTTCATACAACGTCCTACTAGGATGCCCATGACTCCATACATATGGCGTAGTCCCTTCTACGCTTCACCAGTGCTTCAACTACTTGGTGAATGGGGAAGTCAAGAGCGTTTCAGCTGACACAAACCCGTTCAGACGCAAATAGATAAATTACTCTAATGCGAAGTTTTACGGTCTACTTGGTCTCTCATTTACACAACCATCAGAGGTTGATAAAGAGAATAAATGAGCGACTGTCGAAGCAAGAAAATCACATAAAGCAGAAGCACCCAAACCTTCAAGAGTAATTCGAGTGAATCTAATACATCGTGGTATGTCCTCAAAAGTTGAAGAAGTCTTGACTTCAAAGGTTCCCAAGCCAAAGATAATTGTTAAGACTTCAAAAAAGGAGCCTTGTAAACAAGAAACAGGCTCGTTGAAACAAACAATGGAGTCATTGATGACAACAAGTTACATTCGTCCCTTACAAAAGATCAGTCAGTCTATCCCAAGGGCAGTTTGTTCATTTTGACCACGTTTTGGCAAAAATGATGGCCCGAGTAAATGAGTAGTCATCCACAAAAAAGGCATCATTCCAGAAACAACATATGCTCCACTAAAGATAAAACTCAAAGGCCGAAAATGGAAGAAAAGTAATGCTGGCCTCACAGTTGAAAATGAGAGTGACATGCTCAAAATGTCTCTTCCAAGGCCACAAATAGAAACTTCCGAGCCCGAAGTGCTGACTAATATGGAACAAGCTATGCTTAGGGAAGATGAGGTAAATATCAGGCCGCTTCGCATTTATGTGTTCAAACACTTAGGAGGCAGAAAACTACCCCGCATCTCAGTCTCTCAACGCTTAGAGAACCCTTCCAATTCTCAACAAAAGAAAGTCCATAATAAAAGAAAATGGAAGGTTAAGAGTCAAGAGAAATCCGTGATCAAAATAGTCAAAAAGGTGAAAATAATGGATGACCCTCTCTAAGTCAACTACACCTCTTTTGAAGAAACAGTGGACCAAGATGATTAGATATCGAGGAATTCATTGACATAGTCCAACCAGCTCTACCACAAATGAAGGAGGGAGGTCAACTTTTTCAAGAGTTTAGAGATGTATTGCATGGAGATATCAATACATGTCAGGTTTGGAGCCAAAGGTCGCAATTCACAAACTTAGGATACCTGATGAGACTCGATGGGTGAAGCAAGCTCCACGTCATTTTCGGCCAGACCTAACGATCCAAATAGAAATCGAGATTGACAAGCTTATTGTCGTTGGTTTTGTCTGAGAGGTCTTATACCCCACTTGGTTGTCCAATATTGTCCTAGTCCTAAAAAAAACTGGAGCACCACGTATATGTGTGGAATATAGAGACGTCAATGGTGCATGCCCAAAAGATGAGTTTCTTCTCCCAATCACAGAATTATTGGTATACGCAACGACCAGTTTTGGTGCTCTATCGTTTATTGATGGATTCTCAAGTTACAAAGAAATAAAAATGGCTCCAGAGGATCAAGAGAAGGCTGCCATCTGTATTCTAAAAGGAATATATTGCTACATTGTGATGCCTTTTGGGTTGAAAAATGCAGGGGCAACTTACCAAAGAGTCATGACGACAATTTTCAATGACATGCTTCATAATACCATTGAATGCTATGTCGATGATTTGGTTGTCAAAACCAGAAAAAGAGAACATCATTTGAGTGACTTAAAACTAGTTTTTGATAGACTCCGAAAGCACCTGTTGAAAATGAACCCCTTAAAATGTGCATTTGGGGTAACTTCAGGCAAATTCTTTGGCTTTGTCATTCAACATCGTGGAATTGAAATTGATCCTACAAAAATCAAGGAAATCTATGAAATGCCTCCCTCTGGAAATTTAAAGGAGTTGCAAGGGCTGCAAGGGAGACTAGACTATGTACAACGGTTCATCTCAAATCTCTCTGGAAGGTGCCAACCATTTTCGAGGCCCATGAAGAAGGATGTTCCGTTTGCTTAGGATCAAGCATGTCAAAATTCTTCGGAAAGAATTAAACGATATCTGTTGAATCCGCCTATTCTAATCTTGAACATTGCAGCATTAGAACACTCATTAGGGGAATTGCTCGCCCAACACAATGCGGATGAAAAATAAAATGCACTCTATTACTTGAGTAGAACACTTGTGGGGCAGAACAAACTTGCAACCCCATCTAAAAGGTCTGCCTCACATTGATGTTTGTTGTAAAAAAATTACGACACTACATCATCCCTCATAGAGTCATTTTGATTTCCAAGGCAGATTCACTCTGATATCTAATGTCGATGCATGGCCACTCTATTTCTATATTTAAACGACACATTGTGCAAACGGTCATTTGATGGTATGTTGGTGTATGTCGAAACAAGATGCAACTAAAGCCCCTTGTGATACTCATGCTAGCACTTGCGGTGCTTATCAAGCCGGTCCAAAACTCTCAAATCAACTGAAGAGCAGAAGCAATTCCTTTAAAGGAGGTACGAGCAGACGATGCATTGAGGATAATATCCGACAATGCATTGTATTTCAAGTGCAAGTCCATGACCAAGTTGTGCGAGAAATATAGGTTTCAACACTCATTTTTCGCTAGTTACAATCCGTCGTCAAACGGTCAAGTTGAAGATTTCAATAAGATACTGTGCAATATCTTGAAGAAAATGGTCTCAGGAAATAAAAGAGACTGACATGAACACTTCCCTAAAGCATTATGGGCTTATAGGACGACCTTACGCAACTCAACAGGATGTACACCGTACAATCTAAAGCATTATGGGCTTATAGGACGACCTTACACAACTCAACAGGATGTACACCGTACAATTTGGTGAGAAAAGACTGCCAGCTCAACAAAGGCTTGAAATATATCAAGCTCAGGCTGCAGGGGAATTTCAAGTTCAGATCTTTCTCATTTGGATATTTGGTTTTAATTGTCCAAAGACCCTTTGTCATTACCAGGAAAATGTGTGGTAAGTTTGAACCAAAGTGGGAAGGGACCTACGTCATTACTAAGGTTTTCTCTAAGGGTGCTTACGAGTTGTCAAACTCCGAAGGAAAGTGCATATGTCTTTGTGTGAATGGGAAATTCGTCAAGAAGTTTGATGCCTGATGGTAAAAAAAAATGTTTGTTGGGCTGAAAACTTGAAAGGGTGGTCCACGCAAAAATTAGAGCTTTAAAAAAAAAAAAAAAAGCTTTGAGGGTTGAAAACCCGAAAGGGCGGCCTAAGCAAAAGAACTGCGATAGACTTAATCCCTTAAAAGGTCTAGTCCCTTAAAAGCTACATTCAATCTGAAGTCCCAAAATCTCCTTTCATCACCTCAATTCAAAGAGGGTGAACTGCATTCGGCTTGATTCCTTCACAGGGTACGTAGGCAAGCTAGCACAAAAGCTAGGTGTAGCCGTAATTTCACAAATTCATTCTTGTCCACTGATGGTGTTAGCACGTGGTTAAACTGTCGTATACTATGCAATAACTCCAACCTTACTTGAGTATAAACTGTGAAATAGGAAAACCAAATCCTACAAAATCTTTATTCTGAAAATTGTTCTTGGTGGAAAAACCACATTACAAGAGCATAGAATACTGAAACAAAGGCCTACCTACGAATTCTTGGTGGATGAACTAGATTACAAGAACGCTTATTGAAGGGAAAAAGCATAGTAAATAATAATAATAATAATAATCTCATCTCTTAGAGCTCGCTACAAGAAGAAAACAGAACATTGATCAGTTGGTGAATCTCTTGCTCTTAAGACTTCATTGATCGTCATGTGCAAGAAAGACACTAGGGCGATGAACCATAAAGTCACTCCTGAAGATGATTCTAGCTTGATTGGAGTTGAAATATTTGGCTTTAATCTGACTATACCTTGCTAGAAAAGGGTAATGTTCTGGAAAGTCATTATCACATGGGCGATCAATTAGATCAAGAAAACGCTCCCCTAATCAGCCAATCACATAATGAATGGGAAGATATGCATATGCGAAACCAGGACCCCTACAGTGAGTAGCAACTGTACTAAGAGCATGGTAAACAGTCCTAACACTGCTGTTGCAAGTGAAACTCTGAACCTACGCGCCAGCAAAGTTTCCATATTGAAACATTATGGCCTTATAACATTATCAAGGGGCAAGACAAAGCGACTATGCCAAAAGGCTAAGAAAGCAGCCAATTGTCCTTCATGTGAAATGCTCAAGGGAAATTTGCGGTCTTTGGCTTTATATTTGGGAATTATGTTATTGCTATTCCCAGCAGCACCATATATGGCTTCCCCTTGAAAGAAATGCTTGATCCATTGATCGTGGAAAACTTGCCCCTTCTTATGGAAAAAGCATAATTGAGCATGGATTCTCAAAAGTTCCCAACAGTTGAAGGATATAAGTTCTCATGGCATAATTCTACATTCAAAGGGATAAATTCATTATGTAGGAGACCCAAAATTGGTAATCCGCCAATAACTTTCAGTTCGTATAGAGAAATGCCCATTTCACTGTTCCCATGATGGAATGTGTTGGATAACTCGCAGAATTCTCTCTAAACATTAGGGCAAAAATCATAAAAGTATCGTGAAATGGCAACAACTCCATATATGTCAACTTGCCAAAGGACATCACCGAAGTCATTCAAAATAGACTTCGTCCACGCTAGTACAAATGCTCGAAAGTTAGCTCGACTGAAAAATCTAAAGTTGCTTTCCCGTGAAATTTTGTTGTGAAGCATTGTGTGCATACCCAGATAAAATTCATCTCTAGGAAGACACTGTTTATCTCATTCTATCTCATTATTTACTTTCATCAAAGAGTGAGCTAGAAAACGTGGGCCCTTTACTTGGGAAATTTGAATAACTCTGTGTTCCTAATGTGGGTTGAACTTGAGAAGTCCACTACTCACGTGATATGTGGTGAACCAAGTTGTTCGACTCTCAAAAGGCACCATAAGCCTGATTGAATTCAGAGGACAAGATCTCATGTACTGGGGACCAAAGGAGATGACCCTACCATATTCATCAAAAGCATGCTCCTTGTGAAGATTTCCATAAGCATCCATCAACGGAAATCAAAGGTGTAAAAAAAAGGGATGTTAGCTTACAATGCTAGTTAAAAGCATCTCAAGCTTTGCAAGCGTAAAGGCATCACACGCATAAAGCTTGAGGAGGCATTTGTTGAAATAAAAAAATTCACAAAAAATTCAAATGTGGGATTGAATAAGTCGCACAACTTTGATACCCATGTGCATTGAAACAACAAAGAAGTCAAATGGGCTTTGGTTATGTGCCACATCTAGCAAGCCTCAAATTGAGGGCAGAGCTAAAACACAACTTGATAAACTATGTATAGCAAAAGAGTTCAAAAAAGATGGGAGTCTAACTAACCAATGAAAACTCTGAAGAGAAGTTGGTGGCTCCTATTTTTGTGGAGCTGATTATTCAATATTTGAATAAAGCATCCTACACTAAAGAGGTCTCTCACATCTAGCCTATAAAAAGCACAGCAGCAAAGAGTAAAAAAAGAAGAAACGGAAGAAAAAAAGGGCTGCTGCTGGAAAAATGGCTAGAGCACAAAGACGAAAGAAATTGTCACAAGTATATTGTCATCCCGGTTAATTTTTGTGTGGTGGCAACCCTTGAATCAATTTCTTGGATGATAAATCCATGTTGGGTGGCAACCCATAAATCTAATTCTTAGATGATAAATCCATTTTGGGTGGCAACCCTTAAATCTAATTCATGGATGATAAATCCATGTTGGGTGGCAACCCTTGAATCAATTTCTTGGATGATAAATCCATGTTAGGTGTCAACCTTTAAATCACATGGGTGTATAGCAAATCATCTTGATGATTCCCGTTCAACAAAGCTTTGCTGAGCAAAAGGAAATCCATGGGAGAACAAAAAAAAAGAAGATATTATGGAGTTAATTCCAAAATGTGTAGAAAAAACAGGAATGTGTATTACCTCTTGGACTCTCTGACCTCCTTCTCTGCTTGAGAAAGCTTTCCTTTTTCTCTCTAAGTACACTGTATCAAAAATAAAAAAAGGGTGTTTAGTCATAAAGAAAAGAAAAGGTAGCAGCAAAAAAAAGGATGGAGGTCTTCAAGAAAAGGAAGTCATGTTGTTCTGTCAAAACAAATAATAAGAAAATGGGGCTGTGTCATACAACCCCTCTCTCTCTTGGATGATCTTCTTTATCCTGTGCTTGTTGTACATACAGACAAAACAAAGGAAAAGGCTTATATACAGCCCTGTTTTGGAAGATGGCTTTGTGTGATTGTTTGCATACAGATGCAACAAAATGAAAAAAAGAAAAGTCAGCAAAAAGAAAGAAAAAAGAAGAGGCACATGCCTCTTTGAGACCTAGGCTAGTTGGTTTTCAATTATATTTGCTGTCTACTTTAACTAAAGAAACAAAAAGATATGCTATTCTATTAAACTCTTGGCTGTGTCATACCTTTGTTGAGAAAACGAAGATTGCTCTCTAAGATGGTTTGACTGTGAAGCAAAGGAAAATGGGTATGGGATTTATTCTAAATAAAGGGGGGATTCTTGACAGTGTAATTGTTTCCTAAGTCTGTCAAGACTATAATTCCTTCACAGCTCCAATTTTTGAAATCCTAATTTGATAATGACTTGTTCACCTAAAGGGATGAGAAAGAAGATGACCAGTCATGAGCCAACTAATAAAAAAATGTCAAGGCCCGGAAGCATATTATTAGGTTGTATGCCTATTAATTCTCAAAAGCCGAAAATATTTAATGGGTGATCCAAATAAACACTCATCAAATTTACAGAGGCCCAAATTGCTTATTGTATAGTTAATGGATCAATTTTAAAATCCTCAAGGCCATATTTGGGTCCAAATGCAAATGTCAATTGTAGAAAATTAATAAGTTCATCAAAATTGCTCGTTATTTTTCTTGGACATTGACAATAAGAGAAATGGTATAAAACCATCAAATTTCTTTTTCCATGGGTTATTTAACTATGAAAATCTTAAAATCTCCAAACTGTCTCAAAGACACAAATTCTAAATTAGTGGGCCATACTTACCCATTAATTTTCAAATTTTTGGAACTATATTGGTATAATCTCGTCATGAGTACGTAGGCAGTCTAATATCCCACTAGTCACAACCGCAACCAAATTTGAATCTCTGGTTATATCAACCAAATTCCCCCATATCAAAATTTGTCTCCACACAAATCAATTTAGAACTACATCGGTTTGATCCCGTCAAGTGTACATAGGCAGTTTAGCATCCCACTAGAAGCAACCACAACCAAATTTGAATCCATGGTTTATTTCTAACCAAATTCACCACAAACACAATTCCATATTGAATCCCTGAATTCACTCAAACCTTTCTCAATACAATTCAAATCAAATTTTCCTTGCAATGAGTCATTAATTCCCGTAATAGATATATAGGCACCCTGAGGTTCTACTTAGGAGTAGCCGCCAAACCAAACACATAAGTTTTGTTTCTTCATGATAGAATCAAAGGGTAATCCCTTGAAGAAAGGGATTGTAATTAAGATACACCGCTTCTCGAATAGGTTGAACCTAAAATAATAAAGTCCCATTATTTAATTAGTGGTGGTGAAATTATGTTGGGAGGTTCACATTTTTCTTCAACATAATTTTGGCACTGCCGGTGGGACCCATTTACCTTTTCATCTCTAATCATAAGGTGACTAATATTTTTATTAATTTGTGTTTGCCACATGTTTTTTTTAAAAAAAAAAATCAGATAAACGTTGGCACCACAAGTTACAATTTTCTTCAATGAAACACTAGAAGAAAGATGCGAATGTGCTATCTCCAAAAGAGCCTACTCACGGCAACAAGCCACCAAGGATCCTTTGTAAGTGCAGTCCACTGATACGTTGCGTATGCAGGATAGGAAAGACAACGAGGAGGTAGACCAGTGATGCCCATGTCATAGGAGACATTGACGTGCACCGCATGCCATGCGGGCAGATGATGTCGAGAAGCTTGTGAATGGCCGACTTCGAGACTTGAAGATGGGAGGAGATTTCGAAGATGTTGATTTCGAAGATGTTCTGCCTGAGGAGGTGGACCAATTAAACTCCTCACCATTCACCGCTAATATCGAAGATGCGGCTCTACCAAAGTGATTCTCAATGCCTCTTTCACACACTTCAAAGGGGATTTTGATCCTAAGAGCCATATGAAGAATTACAAAAGTTTCATGATTCTCTACAAGGTCGAGTATGCGATGATTTGCAAGGACCTTACGAAGAGCAGCTTAGGATTAGTTCCACAGCCTACCATCCGTGTTGATCAGCTACTTCAAGGAGCTGACTTTCATCTTCACAAACTAGTACACTTTCTACCGGACGATCATGAAACAAGCCGACCACCTATTTAACCTGGGCTAGAAGCCTAATGAGTCCCCGTGAGATTACATCAAAAAGTTCAGGGCAAAGAAAGCCAACATTGTGGGATGTGATGTTCGAAGTGCATCCTCTACTTTCAATAGCTTACCAGCTGAGCACGACATGTATCGCGAACTGATTATTGCTCCTAGCCAGAGTCTGGTAGAGGTCTTCGCGATCGCAGAATGATACGTACTTTGGGATGATGATCGAATCAACGTGAAGAATTCTGCTGAGTAAGTCAAACAACCACTCAAGGAGGCAGGTTAGACAAGTGATAAGCTCGGTAATAGGAACCACAGAGGAAAGCACAAGGCACAATCCCAAAATGGCCGTGTGATTTCGTCAGTACTATTTGTTAAGAAAAATAGAGGTAGAGAGAAGTAGAATTGTTAAGAAAAAGAGTGGGAAACTGAGTTTGTGAATGCGATGGAAAATTGGGAAACACCTTACATTTCTAGCAAAAGCTTTGGTGTCAAGGTAGGGGGTTTCTTAAGGGGCCTTTTTTCAGAAATTGATTGAATTAAATTTCTTGACTACTATATTATGCATGATATTATAATTTGATGGATGTTCTTGATATTATATAGATATTCTTCATGTTGGGTGTTTACATGTTGTTAACTATTTGAACAATGTTGGCATAATTATATATACATTGGTGATATTTTAAATGGTTATATTACTACGAGATATATATAGGATATGTGAAAGGCATAATTATATCATGTCATGGAAATTGGCTGGAATTGTTGGGCTGAGAAAATAATGATGGAAAAAGAGGATAATGAGAATGATCTTTTGTGTAGTTGAGTCTAAGTCTTGACAGGTATCAGATCTCAGGGATCTCATAGTGCACATGATTTTTATTAGGTGATACGGGACTGGCGACAGGGAGTTAGACAAGATGACTAACAAAAGGGGATTTATGGGATGATTGAGATGGGGGTTAGTTCATATAAATGGGCATTCGAGACCAAGTGGTATACGTATGGTGTGGGACGTGCAAGTCTGCTTATCCAGTTATATGAATTAACAGGATTAGATGAAGAGCATTCATGCATTATTATTAATAATGTGATATTTGGCTGTGTGATTGTATGTCACTTAATTTAGTTATATTAATTTACCGTGAACAAGTTTATGTCCCTACTAAGCTGTGGTTTCGCTCACCCCTTAACAGATTTTGCAGGTACTGAACCTGAAATCTAGTGCTTCTGATGATTTTGGCATATCTATAGAGTGTATTATGTACATAGCTTGTGGATGAATCATAAGCTACTCTTTTAGTGAACTTTTGAGTAGTTCTAACTTGTAAAATAATGTAAAAATTATAAGATTTCAGATGTTGTCGTTCCACTGAATATTCTATGTGAAATATTTATTTTATTTTATTAAATGTTTCCTTCACATTTTAGTTATAGTTTTTATTAAATTCTATAATTAAGGTGTGAATCATGTCTTAACCCAAGGTTATGTAAATTTGTGGATTAGGGCGTGACAAGTTGGTATCATAGCGAGTTTTACGATTTCATTAAATTGTTTTGTTATTCATTGACTTGTTAAATTAATATTTAGGATGCAACCCGATCATAGTGATGATACATGAGGAGGGTTCCAAATGGGACCCGATGGCCTCATCCCAGTAAACGAAGAAGTATACCATAGTCGTCTACACAACCAAGCTTATGTGGACGTAGTTAATGAAGTTGTTAATACAAGATATGGAAGGATGTTTTATACACCAGAGATGCAGAGATTGGTTGTTAGACATCGGTTGCAGGCCAAAAATATTAGGAGTCAATATCAATTAAATATTGAAGCACACTCTTACAACCAAGTGTTGGAAGATGCTGTGATTATAGTTGCTGATATTTGGCCACCACCAGGGATAGACTTACCTTATGTTCCAGAACCACAGGGGTTAGGTTTACCCCATATCCTAGACCCAGGAGATGAATCATATTTGGAACTTTTGGACCTTGATGCTCTATCTGCTAAATCTATTGCGTCAACGCCTTCAGTGGTTATCACTGAACCACAAAAGTCTAATCCAACTATCATCAATCTGCATTATGATGATGAAAATGAATATCCCGAGCCTGTTATCCCTCTCATGAAAATTATAGATATTAGTTTTGGTGATGAATTGATTCTCTCAAAAGTTTGACTAATAAAATAGATAGTGTGAACCTAACAGGCTGATTTTGGTATGGTGGATTTGTGTAGTTTTTGTGGACAGCCTTATGAAGGTCTTGGAGTGGGGAGTTCTTTGTAACATAGGTTTGTGATTGTTTTGTTAAATTTTGTGAAATAGGTTTGTAACAACTTATAAATGTTTAATATTATTTAACATAATTTTTATAGAATATATATATATATCTTGTGGAATTATTTGGTAAAGGTTCAATTATTAAGATGGCTGGAGTAGAAGGACAACATGAGAATGATGCGAGTGATAGTATGAGGATAATGTTAGCCATTCAGGATATGGCCTCTGTTATTCGTGAGATAAATCAACATAACCTTGAATCCCATCAAGAAACTCAAGATGATCAAATAAGGAGGATTCAAGGAGAATTTCGTAAGACAAGGCCACCTGTGTTCAAGGGTGATCCAAACCCTATGGCAGCAGAAGAACGGTTAAGACAAATTAGGAGAAAGATGAATGAACAAAGAGTTCCTGGAAACCTAAAGGTGACCATTGCTTCTACCTATTTGGAAGGACAAGTTTATCATTGGCAGGAATTTGTCTTGGCTATGCCTGATGTTGAGATTGCAACTTGGGTTGCCTTTGAGACAATATTTCTAGAGAAATATTTTCCTGAAACTATGATCACCATAAAGGTATATGAGTTCACTAATCTTTGTCAAGGTGATATGACTGTTGGACAGGTGATATGACTGTTGGACAATATCAATATAAGTTTGAAGAACTGATGTGTTTTGCTGCTTACATGATTCTTGATGAGTTTGCAAAAGCAAAGAAATTTGAAGAAGGGTTGAGACTAGAGGTCAAGGAGAAAGTGGAGCTTTTTAAGTTGAAGAAGTATGTTGAAGTTGTTGATCGTGCCTTAATGGCTGAACAAAGGATACTTAGTTCTAATAGAGTTTTGGAACCTAAGAATCCTATAGTTCTAATAGAGTTTTGGAACCTAAGAATCTTAACCGGGGACAAAGTATTAAACGCCAAAGATTTTTCCCTCTCGTTCCCAATATCAAAATGCAAGATCATTTGAGGCAACTCAAAACTCCGGATTTTGTTATCTTTGTCGGCAAATAGGACATTACCGGAGGGATTGTCCCCAGCTACAATTGTATCAGATACCTATTGTTCCACAACCACAGTTCTGTGCACCACAACAACAATTTCAAGCTTCACAAACACAGTATCGTGCTCCGTACCAAGCCCCATATTAAGCTTCACATAATCAATTGGAGGTCCTATTAATCAACAAGCACAACGTCCAAGAGGACAACCTACACAACAAAGGCCTAGAGCACCAGGAGTAGCAAGAAGACCAAAACAACTCACTCAAGGACGAGTGTATACTGTCGAACAAGTGGTAGAGCAAAATGAACCTGCCGTAGTGGAAGGTACATTTCTAGTTTTCAACTCATGAGCTAGAATATTGTTTGACCCCGGTGCTACAAATTCATTTATATATGTTTCGTTTGAATCTATTCTTGGGCTAGAATATTAGTTTATAAAATCTTCATTATTGGTTGGATCTCCATTGGGTAAATGTGTCGAAGTTAATAAAGTGTGTAGATCCTGTGTTGGCAAAAAATCGACGAAGTCTCCCCCTACCATGTGTTGGCAAGATTAACTCCATTTCTGCCACCCACCAGAAAATCCGCTACCTAATCCCTAGAAGCGGTGTTGGGAAGATGAACAGTGATCAGTCAATGGCAAGAAGATGCTCAGCTCAATGCTGAAGAAAAGCAGACTAACCCAGTTTGTCCCTGTAAATCAAGCATATATGAAGGAAATAGAATAAGGAGGGGAGGAAGCAAATCTAGTTCCTGACAGTCAAGTAGACTAGAAAGGAAAGGGATTAGCCATTCCCCAATAGAAATTAAAGAATCATGACCAAAGTGAGGGAATCCGTCCGGATGTCTTTCCTGAAGAAGGATGGAACCTTAAGGAAGGCGTCAAGCTTGTACCCATTAATCCTGATAAGCTAGAAAGGAAAGCGCATTTTGGCTCGTACCTAAGCCAAGAAGAGAAGGTGGAGCTTACCGCCTTCCTCCAGAACAATAAAGACGTGTTCACGTGGTCACCATCTGACATGCCAACCATTAATCCGCGAATCATCTACCATTGTCTTCATGTCAACCCCGCCAACAAAGAAGCTCTTTCTACTTCTCCTTTTGATCTTGTGGCCGACGTCTATCCTACCCCTTTGTTGGCGCAGAAGAGACGCCACCTCGCTCCTAAGCGAGTTTCCATCATTGAAGCCAAGATTGACAAGCTCCTAGCTACCTGCTTCATTGAAGAAGTCTTTTACTCGGAATGGCTGGCCAACATTGTCATGGTAGCAAAGAAAGACTAAGGCAAGTGGAGAGTGTGTGTGGACTACATCGACCTTTAACAAGGCATGCCTGAATGACAACTTTCCATTGCCAAGAATTGATAAGCTTATAGATTCAACTTTCAGTAACCAACTGCTAAGCTTCATGGACGCATACTCCAGCTTCAATCAAATCATGATGCATGAAGATAAAAGGAAGACTTCTTTCATAATTGAAAAAGGCACATATTGCTACAAAATCATGCTTTTTGGGTTGAAGAACGTTGGAACAACGTACTAGAGGCTCATGAACAAGATTTTCAAAGAGTAGATCGGCAAAACTATGGAGGTCTATGTGGATGACATTCTAGTCAAAGCTCCCCAAAGAGCACATCACATCAAGAATTTGGCCTTCAGATTTCAGCCTGCTCCGAAAGTACCACATGAAGTTGAACTCGAGCAAGTGCACGTTTGGAATCTCATCTGGCCGATTTTTGGTATACTTAGTCACCTAAAGAGGCATCAAAGCACATCTGAATCAATTCAAGGTCATCCTCAACATGAAGTTGCCTGTCACAATGAAAGAGATACAAAGTCTGATAGGTAAAGTAGCACATCTAAACCAATCCCTTTCGAGATTCACAAATAAGTGCAGGCTATTCTTCAAAGCCTTGAAGAAAGGACAAAGAGACAAGTGGGATGAAGAGTGCGAAGTAGCTTTTCAAAACTTGAAGACCTACCTTACTTCACCTTCCCTGCTCTCAAAACCTGTAATAGGTGAAGATTTGTTCATGTACCTGGTCGTGTCCCACTTAGCAATCAGCTCAACTCTCATCCGACAAGAGCTGGGAGTACAACATCTAGTATTCTATACGTCAAAAGCCCTTTCTCGATGCATAGACTCGCTATCCAAAAATGAAGATGGTCATTTTGTCCCTTGTGGTTTCCGCAAGAAAGTTAAGACCCTACTATCGAGTTCACCAAATCATCATCATGGCGTAATTTCCTTTGAGCTATTGAGCTATTGAAGTGAGCTATTGAATTGAGTCAATATGACCTCATCTTCCTGTCGAAGACTTTCATAAAAGCCCTGGCTTTAGCAGATTTTGTTATAGAGTTCACTTCACGAGTCGAAGAAGAGAAGCTGGTTAATAGATTCAAGAAAATTTCTAGAGAAGACAAAACCTCCTTTGCTAATATTGACATGCCCAAAGACATGTGGTAGTTGCATGTAGATGGAGCATTAAATCACAAGGGAGCTGGAGTAGGCGTAGTTATAATCACCCCAGACGGAACCTTGTTGGAGCGAGCCAATACACTAAGCTTTCCAGCCTCAAACAATGAGGCAATACTCGTAGGCTTGCGTGCGGCAAATGAGTTGTCTATTAAGAGGTTAGTCATCTACTCAGATTCCCAATTAATCACCAATCAAGTGTCAAGGGAGTTCATGGCGAAGCACCGAATGATGATCCAATTTCTAGACAAAGTCCAAGAGCTTTTGAAGGCATTCCCTACCTTTACCATCCAACAAGTTCCTCGGGCAGAGAACACACATGCAGATGCTTTGGCAAGCCTGAGATCAGCGATGGACACCCAGTTCAGACATTCAACTCCGGTTGAGCACCTTAATCAGCCAAGCATTGAAGAAGCAGAGCAGCCAAACCTAATGCAGATCGATGAGGATCCTAGCTGGCAAGACCCCATCATCGACTACTTGGTAAATGAAAATTTTCCAAGGGAGAAGTCTGAGGCTAGAAAAATCAAGCAGAAAGCTGCAAGATACTACATGAAGGACAACAAGCTTGGTCAAATATCATATTCTGGTCCTCATCTCTTTAGGTAAATTAATTACCTTAATTAAATCCTATTTAATTAAGGGAATCATCTTTGATTTAAGGTAGGAATATCTCCCTAAATCAAGGAACCAATTTCCACCAAATCTCTTGGATTAATTCATATAATATTTTTGGGAAAGAATAATCCTAACCAAATAAGGATTATTCTCCCAAAACCCTAGCATACAAGGAGCCTATAAATACATGGCTACACAAGGAATTCAAGGTAATTCTTTTTGAACCCTAAAACTCTCTCTTGCTGCCACACTCTCTCCCTTCTCTCCCACACGGCTCCGGCCACTTGGGTCTCCCCATGAGAAAAACTCCATCCATTTTAGCTATTGTTATATCTTTATCAAGATCCAATCAAACTAACTTAGGCATCGGAGGGCCTTTGGCCAACACCGCTCATGTGTGGTCTATTTACTCCAATTTATTTCGCAAGGATTGAGGAAGAGAGAGAAGGAAGATCTAAGATCGATGAATCAATCCCCAAATATTCCACGTGCATAATTTTGCTCGAACAATTACGATGGATGGGATCGCATGGGATCACTGGTTTCATATATCTACAATTGATGAATTAAGAGAGATTGTGGATCGTTGTCGTGATTTCCAAAATCTATGATTGTTAAAATTAAGAGAGATTGGGAATCGCTGGATTACGGTAGATGGGATCTAATGGCATCATCGATTTTACATACACACACACACACACATATATATCCAATATCCAAACCTTTGACTCATAGATATTGAATTGGGCAAATCCAGAAACATGGTAATATGGGAGTTGACTTGAGAATAATAATCACATATAAATAACTCCTCTTTAACTATTTAGTACCTTGGCTGCAAAGTCCAATCATCACTCATTGACTCTCTTATTGCATCACTTATAATTCTCAAAGCTTTTTCAACTGTCTTCTTGTCTGGAATATTCCCATTTTTATCTTCGTGTCCTTTCTTCCATAATGTTGATTGATCTATGTCATCCTCGGGCATTATTTTTGGCTACAACAACAAAACTTTAGCAAATAGATAAATAATTAACAACTATATATACTAGGTAAATGTGGGTATTGTGTGATGGGATGGATGATGGATATAATTGAAGATACAAGCCTTTCATTCCACACTAAGGTACTGTTTTTGTTTGCACTATAATAAGAGATTATTATCAAGCTAATCGTTGTTCTCGCTCTATAGTATAAAGATTCCAAAACTGCTTATGATTAGGAGCATGTAGAACCATCACTCAAAATGGAACCCTTTTTTCTTGTTTTTGTTGTTGTGGAGTTGGATTTGGTTGAGGAGGATTTTTCTTATACATTTGTGGTTGAGCTCTCCAAAGCAACATACGACTGTAGAGTGTGGCTACTACATGATTCGTTTTATGAAAGAAATTGATAAGGATTCAAGCTTAAAGTTTGTGTAAAAGGTAAATAAGATCGGCCGTGATGTTGTTGATGCGGTTTAAAATAATTTTCTTTGTAGCTTTCTAATAACAATAATTGATTAATTAAGATAGATTGAGAATAAATGGATTACCATGGATTAACAATTTCCCATATCTATAATTAGTTGATTCAAATAGTTTGAGAATCAATGGATAATGGGGGATTAGCGATTTCCCATATCTATTAATGATGAATAAGAGATATTGGGAATAGCTCAATTATGGTGGATGGGATTGCATGGAAATGCGAGATAACAAGCAGCATGTGGTACTTATGCATAGGACCTTATATAAATCAATTTATCCATCGCCTTACTCACTAGATGATAACCCATTTCAATGCTTAGCAAAGAAAGAGTATCGATTTTTTTTTTCCAGCAATGGGATCTATTTTCGGGTGCTTGTGCTTGTGGGAGCACTAGGCTTTTGTTTCATGGAAGAAAAAAAGTGTGGTCATGGTTTTTACATGTCAATTTCTTCATTGCAAGTACTACTATTGGTAATTGTTGATGTTGGCTCACCTTAAAGATGCGGAAGGATTGAAGGAAACCAGCAGTCAAACGAGTTAAAGATGTATTGACTGGGCTCTGGCGCTTGAGAGGAAACTGCAGGTGCTTGAGCGGCAGAACTCAAACTAGAGCAGATGCAGACGATCGAGCGGGACACATGAATCCAGTGCGTATCCCTAGCAAATTTGGACAAATATTCTCCCAGTTTAGGGGTCCTTTAAGTTTCCTTTTCCTTGTATAATTGTACTAAAGCCCTGTAACATATAAATAGGCACTTTAGCACTAAGTTATTGTAATGTGAGAAAGCTAAGGCATCAAATTGAATTTAAGCCAAGGGTGAGAGAAAAGAGAGCTAGGGCTTGTGAGAGATCAAAAGGGGTTATTCATTATAACTAAAGACGTTCTTTCATACTAGTGAATTTCTCGGGGATCACCAAGAAGACGTAAGCACAACACTGAACCTTTATAAATTCTAGTGTTCTTTGTGTGTGTGTTTACTTTTTAGTTTGTGTGTGCTTTATCTTTTTCAGAGCTTGTGTATGATAGTTGCATAGTCTAACAACGACAAGGTCTTGGAGTGTTTTCACACAACAAGTGGTATCAAAGTCGCGGTTACGACAAGTACTAGTTTATGCCCAAGGAGACAAGAAGGGAGAAAGCTCCGTTATGAAATCGCCATGTGTGTCAAGTATGAAGGTGGAGTTGAAGCCGTTTGACCCAGGTGGATCTTTTCAAGATAATTAAACAATAAATATTAGTTTAATTAAATTCAATTGAATAACTTATTAACCATTAGACTCGAATGGTTTAAAAAGAAATGGTTCTCAACCATTTAAAAATTAATGGTTTGAATTACCTAAGAAATTTAAACCACTTAACATTTGTGATTTAAATTCATTTATTATTTTTAGCTTTCTATTCTAGGCATTCAGACTTGTATATAAACCATTTTAGTTGAATGAATTAAACAAGTAGAACTCAAAGCAGTTCCTTAGCTTTTTCCTTTTGTTTCTCTAATTGTCTTAAAATTCATCTCGTTCCCTTATTCCTATAAACTAGGAATTCATAGTTCGATCGACTAGAAGTTTTGGATCAAGTGGTATCAGAGCACCAGATCAAGAGGGTGACTGTGGCTTATGGTCTCAACTCGCAACCAACGCAAAGCTTCTGGAGAAGAACTTTTAGGTCCTTTGCTCGTACACCGAAAGCCAAGATCCAAGAGAGACATTAAGACTGGAGAAAACAAATAGGATATATCTAGTGATGGCGATTGCATAACTAAGCTTGAGCAACAAGTTGGAAACTTGTCTGCATCAATCCTTAAACTCGTGGAGAGTTTGAAGACTTAAGGATAGTGAAGATGAAGATGAGACACAAGCCAATCCAACGAAAAAGGAAGCTGAATCAGGTGAGAACAAAAGTTCTATTGATACCTTAAAAATTGATTTTAAGGTTGATATCCCTATACATAAAGGAGATATTGATCCTGAAAGGCTAAATAACTGTATAGACACATTAGAAACTTATTTCACAGTTTATAAGTATTCTAATACGCAAAAGATAAAATTTGCGAGTTTGAAACTTTCAAGCCATACCCTTAAATAGTGGAAGTCTTATCAGAGATGGCATGATGTCTCAGAATTGACTTGGAAGAACTTCAAGATGCTTTTGAGAAAACAATTCTATCTAATTTGCTATGAAGATGAACAATGGTATAAGTGGCAACACTTCAGACAAAGATTTGGGCAGCTAGTGCAAGAGTATACAACATAGTTCCACAACCAAGCTATGGTTCTTGACATCAACGTCGAGGACTACGATGTTTTCATGAAGTATATCGGAGGTCTTGCAAACTACATACGGAAAGAACTGAAATTGTTCACCGTAGATAATATTGAAGAAGTTACTATGAAGGCCATCGCTATTGAGGAGAAAAATAAAAGAACTGACAAGAAGGATGACAGATGAAAACTTGTCAACAAAACTAACTGGCAGAAAAAAGGGAAGCAGAGTAAGGAAGATCAAACACAGAAGGTCTATTGTGATCACTGTCAAACCAGCAAACATGCCAAAGTCAAGTGTTGGATACTCCATCCAGAGTTGTGGCCAAAGTGCGTGAAAAACAACCATGAGAGAAATTATAGAAAAGCTACCTTAACTGCACAAAAGATAGAAGAGCTTCCATAATTGAAGCAACCTGATGTTACACTTACCCTTATGACAAGACCAACAGATACTGAAGACATGTACAACCGTGAAGAGTTGTTTCATATGAATATTCAAGGAAAGCAAAGTTTTGTACAAGCTATCATTGTCCCTGGAAGTCAGAAAAACTTGATTTCCGAGGCATGAGTAAGAAAAGTGGACCACATCCTAAGCCGTACCCGTTATGATGGATTCAGAAGGACGTTGACTTACAGATCACGAAGCAATGTACCTTCAAATTTGCTGTCACCAATCGATATATTGATGAGGTGACATGTGAAGTGGTTCATTTGGACGTTTGCCAAGTCATATTAGGCAGTCCATATTTATGGGACAGAGATGTCATTCACTATCAGAGGCTTTGCAAGTATCGACTTATGAAGGATGGGAAGGAGTTCCACATTAATGCTTGCAAGCCTCAAGCTACAGATAATTTTCTTACAAATAATTTACTGATAGCTAACCAAGCCAAGAGGTTAGTCAATTCATGTGGGTGATTTGTTTTGTTGATGATTCAACCATAAGATCAGAGTGCTAGAGCTGTAACATTGTCTACTTTGTCTTTATCTCCTACGCAATCTCAAACATAGGGAAATTACAGGAGAAGTTCAAGGACTTATTTCAGGATATGCATGGTTTGCCATTGAGGAGAGCTGTAGAGCATGATATCTAGTTGGTAGGAGATTCACCTATAAGAAACTTGGGTTTGTATCGCACTTCTGTGATGGAATCTGACGAGATCAAGAAGCAAATTCAAGGACTTCTTGAACAAGACGTCATCAAACCTAGCTGCTCACCATGTGGTTCGCCAGTGTTACTTGTGCCTAAGAAAGGTGGTGGCTGGCATATCTGAGTAGATTATAAGGCACTCAACAAAAAAACCATTAAGAATCGGTATCCATTACCAAGGATTGATGACCTACTAGATCAACTACATGGTGCATGCTACTTCACTAAGCTTGATCTCAAATCTGGCTATCACCAAGTCCGCATCCATGAAGAAGATACTTGGAATACTGCATTCAAAACAAAGCAGGGACTGTTCGAGTGGTTAGTCATGCCATTTGGATTATGTAATGCTCCAGCTACTTTCTTGCGATTGATGAATGAGGTACTCTGCCCTTTCATTGATAACTTCGTCATTGTATACTTGGATGACATATTGATATTCAGTGTCACATAGGAGGACCATCTTTGTCATAGTGCTCAAGTTTTTGTGGTTCTTCAAACAAATCAACTACAGTTAAATAGTAAGAAAAGTGAGTTTGGGAAACAAAACCTTGTATACCTGTACCTGGGATTCATTGTTGGTGCAGGAGAACTGAAAGTGGACGTAGAGAAAGTGCAGGTGATTTCTCAATGGCTTACTCCCTAAATAGTGATTGAAGTTCGGAGCTTTATAGGTGCATGTCAATATTTACGAAAGTTTACAAATTGCAGCACCCTTACATTCTCTAACAAAGGCCAATCAAAAGTTTGAAGGTTGAGAAACCTTGAGGAATCTTTCCAATTGTTGAAACGGAAGATTACAGAGGCCCCAGTATTAGCATTATCAAATTTGCAGAGACCATTTGAAGTGGAAGCAGATACATTAAACTATGTTATAAGAGCCGTGTTATTTCAAGATGGGACCAGTTGCATACCATTCTAAGATGTTTAGTGGACTAATATTGAATTATCCGACTTATGACAAGGAGTTGTATGTAATGCATCAAGCAGTGAAGTATTGGAGAGCTTACTTATTGGGAAAAGAAGTCGTAGTTCACTCAGATCATAAACCTCTTCAGTTTTTAACTACACAATCTAAGTTATAGCAAGCTCGCCATATGAAATGGATGTCTTACCTACAACAATTCAATATTGTCATAAAGTACAAGAAGGGAGCAACTAATAAGTTGGCAGATATGTTATCTAAACCACTTACACCAGTTAGTTCCGCATTGTTGGTGGCTATGAAAATCCAACATATTGTTCCTTCTGAATATGCCAAAGGGTATGACACATATGCTAATTTCAACTTAGCCTATGCCAAGCTGCAACAAGGAAAGACAAGTGAGTTCCAATTAACGAATGGACTAATGTATAAGGGAACACAATTGTGCATTCCAGAAGATGGTGACAGATTGCAGTGGATTCGTGAGGCTCATACTTCCAAAGTAGTAGGACATTTTGGGGTTGAGAAGACTTTATTGAATCTTCGTCGCTATGTTTATTAGCCAAAGATGCATCTCGATGTTTCACGATACATTCGAGGTTGTGTTCTATGCAACACATCGAAGCCTTCCAATAGAAAGTTAGGACTGTATCTTCCATTGCCAATACCTAGCTGACCTTGGGAGAGTATCTCGATAGATTTCTTAGGTGGATTGCCTAACACCAAGTCTGGAAATGACTACTTGTTTGTGGTGGTAGATCGTTTTAATAAGATGATGATTCTCATTCCATGCAAGAAGATCGTTACTGGAGAAGGAGCTGCTAAGTTATCTTTCCAACATGTTTAGAAGAATTTTGGCTTAACTACATCAATTATTTCTGACAAAGACAGTCGATTCTTAGGCCATTTCTAGAGGTCGTTATGGGGAATGATGGATACCAGATTGAAAAGAAGTACTGCATTTCATCCACAAACAGATGGGCAAACGGAGGTTGTAAACTGAACTATGGTACACTTGTTGAGGGGTTACAATTCCAAGCATCCAAAGACTTAGGATGAAAGTCTCCCATACTTACAGTTTTCTTTTAACCGAGAAATTTATGGCTCCACACTCAAATCTCCGTTTGAGGTTTTTTTAGGTTATTTACCCCAGAGTCCTTTTGATTTAGCATTCACTATGCCAGTAAGTGGGAAATAAGAAGAAGAACATATTCGAGCACAAAAAGTTCCCAAACGAGTCAGAAAGATTCATACTGAAGTGGAGGCACAACTGAAACGTTCTCAGCAATGATACAAAGCTCTCCATGATAAGCATCGTGTGCCATGTAACTTCAAAGAAAGTGACCTAGTATGGTTACATCTTGGAAAGGAGCGACTAACCGGTGAAGGCAAGAAACTGAAGCCTATTCGTTATGGACCGTTCATAGACCTAGCAATATCGCACACGACCTGTTAACACGATACAGATTCGCACAAAAAATTCAGTATTCGGGTTTGAGTTATCGTGTCGTGTTGCTATCGTGTTGGGCCGTTAGCCACCCGTTAAGCTAACGGGTTGTTTGTGCCCATTTGCGAATACACGAACCAACCCGTTAAGCGGGGGTAATTTTGTAATTTTCAATTCTAAAAATAAACCTTCTAACCCTAGCATCATCTCTTTATTCTGCATCGGGCCGTCGGCTAGCTAAGTGAGTAGAGCATAGCGTCTCATCCTCTCTTCTCTGCAACTTTCTTTCTCTACCTCTCAAGTCCTCATCTTCTCCTTCTTCTTGCAATCTCTGCTCTCTCTATCTTTGAAGATCTTCCCCCGCCGCCAAATCCTCTCTCAAGATAGGAATGTTTTTCTTAATTTTTTTGGTTGGAGATTTTGGGCTTTTTGCTGCTTGTTTCTTTATATAAATTCACCACTGCTTAAAATGCGAAATCGCTTCAAACTCTTCTTGCTATATAGTTGTTAAGCAAGATCAAGCTACTGAAGTTTGCCAAGCCTTTGGTATCACACAAACAAGGAACCTAGAAGGTCTTTATTTTTATTTATTTATAATGTTATTTATATTTTTCATTTTAGAGTTGCAGAGCAGACATTTACTTTATGAAGTTGTTGAAAGCAATGATTTTTAAACATATTTCAAAGCAATTGTTATCTTGTGGACCTTGTTGTTATATTTTGCCACGATGATTTTTTATATTGCAAATAATTTTTGGACTGTAAACTCTAGTATGTAAATACTCTATTGGTTGTTGTCCTGAAAAACTCAAATAGTTTATTTGTCCCTATTTTGTAACTGTGTTGTGTAAGGCTTTTAGGATCTGTTGCATGTTTTCTTCTCTTTAGGAGACATATTTGGTGCTGCATACTACCTACTGTTGGTTCTCTCATATTAGTTGTGTTGGTTCTATTGTTGTGTCTAATAATATTTATATCTCTTTGTTTTTATTTTTTAAGGGGATGGATGTTACAGAAAATAGCCCTACCAATGCTATTGATATTAATGATGAGGAGTCAGTTGACGTTTCAATGGGTATTGATGCAGCAAATACTGAAAATACAGAAGAGAAAGAGTTAAGCCCTACAAAGAAAAAGGTTATAGCCAATGTGGGTAAGCATAGACTAAGATCTCCTGCTTTGGAATCATTTGATTTACTGCCCGTTGATGAAGATAACAAAAAAGTGCTAAATGTAAACATTGTGGGATTGTATATGTGTGTGATAGTAGGTATGGGACAGGAAATTTGTTGAATCATGCTAAAAATTGCATTAAGAAGTCTCATGGTGATGTGAAGCAATTACTTATGTCATCTTCAGGATTGCATTGCCCGCAATTTGATTATGTGAAATTTTGTGACTTGTTAATAGAGACGATCATCAAGCATAATTTTCCTTTTAGTTTTGCTGAATATGAGGAAATTAGGGCTTTGTTTGCACATGTCTCTCTTGATTTTAAGCTGCCATGTAGAAATACTGTTAGGGCATGTGTGTTGAGGATGTTTAAAAGTGAAAGACAAAAGCTTCATACTTTGTTAAGCTCAATTCATGGAAGAATTTGTTTAACTTCATATTTATGGACCTCTGTATGTGCTGACGGGTATCATGTTCTTACTGCTCACTTTGTTGACCAAGATTGGAGATTGCACAAAAGAATTATAAATTTTTGTCATATGCCTCCTCCACATTCTGGTGTTGCATTATCTGAAAAGATCAATGCATTAATAACTGAGTGGGGGATTGAGAAGAAGTTTTCTATTACTTTGAATAATGCTTCTGCAAATACTTCGTTTGTTGAGATTTTGACGAATCAATTGAACTTTAGAGGTCTTCTATTGATGAGTGGCAAGTTTTTTCATATGCGTTGTTGTGCTCACATTTTAAACTTGATAGTCCAAGATGGACTTAAGGAAATTGATTCATCAATGATAAAGATTCGTGAGTGCATCAAATATATAAAGGGCTCTGAGGGGAGGAAACAAAAGTTCTATGAATGTGTTGCACAAGTAGGGATAATGGGTAGTAAGAAAGGATTGAGACAAGATGTCCCTACTAGATGGAACTCAACTTATACCATGCTTGAGAGTGCACTTTTCTATCGTCGTGGTTTTATTAATTTAGGATTGATTGATTCCAATTTTAGTAATTGTCCTTCTCCTCAAGAGTGGATTAAAGTAGAGAAGATTTTCAAGTTTTTGGGGTACTTTTATGATGTTACATGCTTATTTTCTGGGACAAAGTATCCCACATCAAATTTATTCTTCCCTAAGGTGTTCATAATACAACACCAAATCAAGGTAGTCATGGAAGATAATGATAGTTTCATGAACAAGATAGGAACTAATATGAACATGAAGTTTGAGAAGTATTAGTCATAGTACAGTTTAATTCTTGCAATTGCAATTATTTTGGATCCTCGTTATAAGTTGCATTTTGTGGAGTGGGCTTATACCAAGCTTCATGGTAAGGATTTTGAAAACTTCAAGTATGTTAGAGACACACTGTCATCTCTTTTTGATGTGTACTCGGAAAATTTGTCTCATCTTGTTACTTCGAATAATGGAATCAATGAGACAGCTAGTCATACAGAAGATGGAGACACCATATTTGAGGTAACCTAAACTTATTTTCTTTTTTATATTTATTGTTGCATATTATATATTACAATGATGCATAATTCTAATATTTGCATGTTTCATTTTGTATGATGTAGGATTTTGATAATAGTTACAAAAATGGTCCAAGTACAAGTAGGAAAAATGAATTGCACAAGTATTTGGATGAGGAAAGACCAGATAGAAAGCAAGACATAGATGTTCTTTCTTGGTGGCAAATGGAGCATTTTCATTATCCGATACTTTCAAATCTAACTCGTGATGTGTTAACAATTCCTATTTCTACGGCTGCATCGGAATCCGGTTTTAGTATTGGTGGTAGAATACCGTAGTTCATTATTGCCTGAAATTGTTCAAACTTTGTTGTGTACTCGAGATTGGCTTTTTGGCAAGGGAGGTAAATTTTATATAACTTAAAACTAGTGTTTTATTTTCTGTTTTTTTTCATTATGTGAATGTTTTGTGTTTTGTAACTTTTGGGTTTTCAATGCTTAGCTAGGGAGGAAGAGAGTGCTACTGTGAAAAGCCTTACTGAAGATATCTTCAAACTTACTTGTTAAGATAATAGATCAGGACAAAGCTCCAATAGTATTTCTCTTGAAGATTGATGAGAGGTATTGATGAGTAATTGATATTTTATCAATGTAATATTTCTCAATAATTGTATACTTTTCTCATAGTTGTCTATCATTTTTTTTTCCAGGAAAATTGCAATTGGTGAAATGTTAAAGTTTGGATCATCTTCATGGATTTTTTTTTTAATGCGGATCTTCATGGATGTTACTTCATATTTGTTTTGCCTTTTCCTTTTTTTATAATGGATCATGTTCACGAATGTTGAAGTTTGAATTAAATTCAAGAATTTTAGCTTTTGTTGGAATGATATTAATTTTTTGGACATGTACTATTTGCATTTAAAATTTGTTCAAAAATTTGTTCAAATTTTTTATTAAAAAAGTTTATTTTCTTAACGGGGTGAAACGGGTCGTGTCGTGTGATTCGCGAATCGTAGTGAGTCATGTTCATGTTTGATATTTTCCACCATTTTTCTTAGTCGTGTCAACCCGTTAAGAAAAACGGGTTGACATGAACACGACATGAACACTGATAACACGACATGAATGCCAGGTCTAACCGTTCAAGATCATCAAACAAATTGGGGATAATGCCTTTCAACTTGAATTACCACCATACATGCATATGTACTCGATCATCAATGCCGAGAATCTTAAACTTTTTGAGCCATCTCTACTTGATGATGATCCCAACAAAGACACACGTCTTCCATCCGTTGATGACTTAAAGATTGAATGAGAAGACCGTTGATGACTTAAAGATTGAATGAGAAGACCCTTTGCTAGAGGATTGTATTTTGGAGCAGAAGGTTAGTGAGACCCGACATGGAAAGTATGAGTATTTTCGTATTGGGAGTAAAGGGCAACTTCCTAGCAAATCGAAGTGGTATATTCAAGACAAGGCTACCCAAGATTTTCCACATCTCACCATTTAACTTGAGCAGAAGCTCAAGGTCTTAAATGGGATAGCCATGATCCAGGTGGATCTTTTCAAGATAATTAAACAATAAATATTATTTAAATTAAATTAAATTAAATTGAATAACTTGTTAACCATTAGACTCAAATGGTTTACAAAAAAAAAATGGTTCTCAACCATTTAAAAATTAATTGTTTGAATTACCTAAGGAATTTAAACCACTTAACATTTGTGGTTTAAATTCATTTATTATTTTTAGCTTTCTATTCTAGGCATTCAGGCTTGTATATAAACCATTCAAGCAGATCTCAAAGCAGTTCCTTAACTTCTTCCTTTTGTTTCTCTAATTGTCTTAAAATTCCTCTCGTTCCCTTATTTCTATAAACTAGGAATTCATAGTTCTATTGACAAGAAGTTTTGGATCACCGTTCACCAACAAGGAGAAATTCATGCTATGGCAAAGAAGGATGAAACATGTCCTTAAGAAGCAAGGTCTCAGCAAAGTCTTGGCAGGCAAAGAAAAAAAGTCAATAACCACGACGGATGCATATTGGGAGGACCTAGATGAGCTTGCTAGAGGATCCATTGAACAACATCTAACTGACGAGGTGTTGTGTAATGTGATAGAAGACACCACGAAGCAAACATGGGAGAAACTCGAAGAGAGGTTTGTGGCCAAATTGTTGTCCAACAAACTCTTCTTGAAAGAGGAGCTTCACTCTCTAAAGATGGAGGAAGGCACAAGCGTGATGGAGCACGTGATCACTTTTAATAGGTGCATTGCTGACTTGAAGAGGATGGATGAGGTTTATAAGTCGGAAGACAAGTCTGTGATCTTATTGACATCCCTACCACCATCTTATAAACACTTCTGTGTGACGCTTATGTTTGGGGATGGGACTTTGAAGTTTGAAGAGGTCATGTGAGATTGGAATTCAGGGTAGGTCCTGTCACGAGACATCCTGATGCATGACAAAATGGTTCAACGTTCCGGGGGTGTTTCTCAATTTGAAGGTTTTGTAGCAAAGTCCGGAGAAAGAGGTCGATCGAGTAAGTGCAAAGGCAAGAAAAGAAATAGGGGAAGATCAAAATCCAAGGTGAAAGACGGTTGTTTTGAATGTCGGTCAAATGATCATTGGAAGAAGAATTTTCCTACATGCAGAGAGAAGAGAAACAACGGGAAGAAGTTAGAGTTGTGGAGGATAGCGATGGTGAGCTTTTATTTACTAATATCATTGTTAATACTAATGCACTTGCTATCTCTTCCAGGGTTTCATCTTCTGATTGGATTTTGGATTCTGAGTGCTCATATCATATGTGTTCAAACAAATATTGGTTTGACACGTATGAGGTGGACTACGGCAACAAAGTTATGATGGGGGAAGACTTGGTTTGTATCATCGAAGAAACGGTTACAATCAATGTGAAGATGCATGATGGCGTGGTTAGGACATTTGGGTATGGTTAGGTACATACCAAAGTTGAAGAAAAATCTCATCTCCCTCGGTACCTTTGACAAGAATGGGTGTTCCTACAAGGCCAAGAGAGGTAAGTTCATGATCTCAAAGTCACAAGTGGTTATGAAAGGAGAGATTCAACCTAAATGCATGTATCAACTATGTGGTACAATGGTGATTGGTGGAGCAACTATATCTACCAATAAGGACTCAGAGGATGACACTCAACTTTGCATTTAAGGCTAGGGCATATGATTGAGCGAGCTACTATGTCACATTCTTGGAAGATTTTTCTAGGAAGGTTTGGGTCTATTTCATGAAGGAGAATGCCATCGAAGTATCTTGATTTCAAGTGTGCAGAAGAGGTATAGTCTAATAAATCTATTAAGTATACTAGTATGAGAATATTTGGATGCAGTGCCTATGCTCTCATATCTAGTGATGAGAGAACCAAGTTGAAACCAAAGTCTCTTGAGTGAAAATTCCTCGGCTTTGAGAGCAGTGTGAAATGTTTCAAGTTATGGGATCCAGTGAACCGGAAGAAAATACTCAATATCGACGTTGTGCTTGATGAGAAGACCATGCCTATGATTAAAGTCAAGAAACTGAAGACGAATGAGGATTTTGTTGGAACAAAGACAACCGTTACAATTTCACCATGTAGGGTGTTCGAGAATACTTCAAGTATGCAACGAATTGAAGACGTTCATGAGGTGGTGGAGTCCGATATTGGGGTGGAAGAATTTAGGCAACAACAACAAACTCAAGATGAAGATGAAGAAGAGGCTTAGGATCAGGTGGAGCTGCCATCATTAGCTAGGTCCAGGCCTAAGAGAACCATCAAACCTCCTCAACGATTTGATGAGATGGAAAGTTTGGAGAGGGAAAGTTGGATGAATACTATGATGAATAAGATGGAATCCCTACACCAGAACTCTGTTTGGGAGTTGGTTCCAAAACCCAAAGATTGAAAGGTGATCGGCTGCAAATGGGTGTTTAGGAAGAAGGAAGGGATACATGAGAAAGAGCCATCTAGATTCAAAGCTCGTCTAGTGGCCAATGGGTACTTACAAAAGCAAGGAGTTGATTATGATGAGATCTTTTCCCTTGTTGTGAAGAATACTTATATACCATTGTTGCTTTCCATAGTGGCAAATGGGATATGGAGATGAAGCAAATGGATGTGAAGACGATGTTCCTCCATGGAGACTTAGAGGAAGACATCTACATGAGTCAACCTCAAGGGTTCATTGAAACGAGTAAAGGAAATCTGGTTTGTAGGTTGAAGAAATCTTTGTGGGGTCGTTTGGTACGGCGGACTGTCATGGGCTAGACTAAATCCTAGTTCTATCTTGGATTAAGCTGGATTAAGTACTTACCTACATTTGGTGCTGCGTCGGACTAAGAAGCTGGATTGTAAAAATAGTGAAGACTTATGTTTGGTGCTGTGTCGGACTAAAAAGATATATATATATATATATTTAAAAATAATAATTTTTAAATAATTAAATGTAAGTTTTTTTGTTATTAGAATTACCAAATTGACATACATTTCTTTTCCTCCAAACCAAATTGACATGTACATTTCATATATGAAAAAAGTTAGTAATTCTTCATATAAGCCAAAGTCATCTACATGACTCAGAAATTAGAGGTTTAGTTCACTACACACAATCCTACCATTAATACATACAAATAAACATCCACAATTTCAAAATGAACAAATAAGCCCCATAACCATGAACTATCTAATGCTAGCAATATGTTATACAATTTGTGGTGTTTCCAAAAAGATAGATGCATCGAATTTAGCTAGGCCATGTCCTCAAGCATGGTCACTAAGCAATTGCTCAACAAACACTTTCTTGATATCATCATCCAAAGACATGAATATAGATATATTTTGTGGATTCTCCAAAATGAGTTTTAGTGCTACTATTTGATCTAAAGGAGAAAATCCCATTTTCTTGAGTTCTTTGGCAATATTAGACCGATCTTATTAGACCGATCTTCATTACCTTTTATTATAGCCTCGGTCACCATTGGCATCCTTTTCCCAGATGCTTCAAACAATTTCTCCAATACAATCACAATCTTCTCTTCATCACTTGAGCTTGCAGCTCTTTTCCTCTTATTTTGACCTTTCATGGATTGGCTTCCTTCTTTATAGGAGATACATCTTCCTGGACACAATTATCACTAACACTAACTTCATTATTGCTTTGCTCTTCCATCATGTCAACAGGGACTTAAGCTCTTTGTCCGTTAGCACGATCCTTTCCAAAGATATTAGAAAGTCTATCAAACAAAGGAAATGGTTTGCTCCTCCATTCAGCTGCTTCCTTGTGATGCTATGATAAAACAATTCACCAATTAGCTTGTTTTCAATATGTAAAAAAAAGGTAACAAAAGCAAGTTTAATCTACACTCATCAAACCCACTTGACATCTTTATGAAAGAAAATAGCAAAAATAAGTAATCATGTACCTGCACATAGGTTTCCCATGCATCGTTACTGTTAACCTCAACGCACTTTTTTATATCATTCCAAGCAAATCAACTTGTGTTTACCATGTCATAGACTATACTATATTGCTTTTTCCACTTCTTCAATTTTGATTCAATATGAGGACATGCCTTTAGCCCCGAATTAGGACATTTAATATTCAAAGCCTTCTCCATTTGGACCATAGTACCAGATTTGAAAGTACCAGTCTCACAGCATTGGCCTGCAGCCACAAAATCATCTAGCACGGTCAAAAATGCATCTTCCTCAAACTTGGACCATGACCGCCTAGTTCCTTTCTTTCCTTGTTCAAAGTTTTGACTGTTATCTTCACTTTCCATTCCTAAAAATAATCAGCACAAATAAAATAATACCACAATTAATAATTGGAATCTGCAAAGAAAACATAACTTTGTTTCAAAACATGACTCTTCTCTAGTACATCACATAACCTTAAAAACAAAAGGAAAAATAAAATCTACAAACAAATTGATAAATTGACTACAATACCACAATCAATACATTGTTAAGGTTGAATTATCATGCCTCAAATACAAATTACAATCACATAAAAAAGAAAACATCTTAAGAACTCAAACATAAATAACAAGAGTTGGCTAGTTATTCGCATTTCCTTGGCACTCATTATACATTTGGAAGGCCAAGTCATTCCTCCAAGTAGTCCATTCATCTGATGCTCCAATGATGCCAACCATATCACTTTTTATCACATTTTCCGTCTCTTCAATTTCATTTATTTCACGCTCTAATGGATCCCTAGACATCTCCCTCATAATGAGATTATGTAAAAGACAACAAGCCGTAATTATTCGACATTGTGTCTTTATTGGATAAAAAGATGGACTCCTTAGTATGCCCCAGCTAGCTTTTAGCAACCCAAAACAACGTTCTATTACGTTTCTTGCTTTAGCATGTTTCATATTAAAATATTCTTGATGATTTACACGTGTATTTCCTTCGCTCCATTCCGATAGATGATACCTTGTTCCTCTATATGGTGCAAGAAATCCCTCACCATTTGCGTACCCACCATCTATAAGGTAATAATAACCTAATAACCAAAAATTAAGAAAAAAAAGTCAATTCCTATTATTATGTGGTAATTATATAAACTTCCAATTATTTATAAAGTGGACACTAGGTACTGGCTTTGCCGGTAGGAACTCTTAATCTATTAGGCCTAGTTTTGGCATCTCGAAGGACTCTAGAGTTGAACGCGGATCCTTCCCAACCCGACAACACAAATATAAATTGCATGTCACGTGAGCAAACGGCCAACACATTTGTTGCAATTTCTCCCTTTCTAGTCCGATATCTCGGTTTTTCAGTTTCAGCTACTCACACTTTAATGTATGTTCCATCTAGTACTCCCAAGCAATTCTATAAATTAAATCAAATACAAAATAAAAATAAAAAGAGGGTAAACTTTCATTAAGTTTATATGCAGCACATATCATAGAAAAGAAAGCCAAAGCATAATAAACATACCTTAAACCATTTCCATCTATGATCTGTGCAGTTATCACCTACAAGTTCCGGTACTCTCGATAGGCTACCTTGTAATCTCAAAATGCCTTGTAACACGTAATTGAAGTACCTACTAATAGTCTCTCCTAATTGAACGAATTTATTTCTAATAGTACAATTCTTAACATGATGAGCAAGCATATGCAAGAACATACATACTTACTCCTCCACAGTCTCCAAACCGTCATTCTTTAACTTTCCATCTGTACAAAGCAAATAACATAATAAACCAAACGTCTTTACATCCATTCTTAGTTCACTCACACATTCTCTGTCATTGCCTAATATACTATTCAAATAACGTAATCGATTCTCATGTCTTACAAACGAATGGTTATTGAGGGAACATCTTTCTAAAAGTACTTCAATTTCTTCTCTCATATTTTTTAGCATCATAAGCACAAGAATCGTGCAAGCACACATGGTCTCTAAATGCCACATCTCCAACAATAATATCAACAACATTCGTCTTTGATCCATATGTATTAATCAAAAAAGAAAAGAATTATTGCACTTAAGCAATCCTACTGAAAATGAAATAACCCCAAATTGAAAACAAACAGTTTCATATGCAAATTCAAAGAGAACAATTAATGCAAAGCCATAATTAATACCATTAGCATATTATGGAAAATTCACCCAAATGGACCAAAAATTATCAACCAATATGTGCCTAATACCACAACAAATATGAAGAAAAAAGTTGTAGGATTATTTCACTTTTGGCCAAAAGATGCTGCTGCTGCTAATTAACACCTGATTCAAGCCAATTATCATTAGTAAATTACATAAATAGTATCGAGTGATTGACCTCTTTTTGAAAGGTGATAAGCTTGAGCATCCAAACTATTTCTTACCATCTCCAAATCTCAGAGTTTCACATGCGTAGACTATTTAAATACATTAGATAGTAATGAACTTCATAAAAACTAAAACCACAAGGATGCATCATCCCACATGAACCAGTAAGTTCAATAAACTCAGGATTCATGCCAAAAGTCTACTATACTTCTGAATTTCTAGGTTTTCTTAAATACCTAATTACAAATTAATTATCAATTAACATCAAGTATATATATATATATATATATATATCGCCATAGTAGACATGGATTCTATGAAAATTAGAGAAGAGAAGAAAATAACAAAGAAAAGGAAGGAGAGATTCAGAGCACACAGTTAAAATTGTTGAGGACAATTGCAAAATTCAAAGAGGTGGAAGAAGGAATAAGAGAGGTATCCAAAGGGAAAGATCAAAAAAACTTGCATGAGTCAAGATTCGAAGAAGATGAGTCGATGTTGAACGAAGGAGAGGTGGAGTCATGAACCACAATGAGAGGCGTGTTCAATATAGCGAAGGCTTATTTTGCGAACCCATTTTCCGCTTCTCTGTATAAGGAGAAAGAGTGAGGGTTTTTTTTTTTACAATTGGCCTATACAATCCCATTTAAATTAGTCCCCTTTCTAACCAAACATAGGCTTCAGGTCCAATTTAGCACAGTCCTATCTAGTGAGCCCTGCCAAACATGCCCTGTATGGGCTCAAGCAATCTCCAAGATAGTGGTACAAATGCTTTGACACCTATATGCTTCAAATTGGGTATAAAAGGTTCGAATTGGATTGTTGTGTGTACTCTCACGTGTTCAAGGATACATGGAAAATATGAGCAAACAACATTGGAATGCGGTGAAGTGGATTTTCCGGTATTTGAAGGGCACCAAGAAGCTTGGGATCTTGTTTCAAAGACAACAAAGAAAGGCTTATGTGGATTCAGATTATGCAAGAGACATAGAGGAGATCCAATATGGGGTATTTTTTCACTTGTGGTGGAGGATCGATTAGTTAGAGAGCGATGCTACAATCAATTACTGACTTGTCTACTATCGAAGCTTCTAACGGAGGCTTCTAAGGAAACGTTATAAGATTGGCTAAAGAGTTCGAGATAGCTCAAGACTTGGTGATGATACAAAGTGACAATGAAAGTGCTATATGCTTAGTCAAGAATCAAGTGTTTCACTAAAGGTCTAAGCATATTGATATACAATACCACTAGATAAGGGATTGGGTGAACGATGAAGACATTGCAATAGAGAAGGTTCATATAGATGAGAACGCTTTGGATTGCTTGACCATGCCAATCACAATTGAGAAGTTCAAACACTATTTGAGCTTGCTCAATCTTGTTACATGCGAAAGATTGAGGTGGAGCTATTGGGAATTACTAGAACTGTTTTCAAGAGGTTTGAAGAGGTTCTAGGAGTCAATGATTTTCACAAGGTGTTTAAGGCTCCCCAAGATGGAGATTGTTGATTTTGGTTCATCTTAAAGATGCAGAATGATTGAAGGAAAAGGGCAGTCCAACAAGTTGAAGACTTATTGAATGGGCTCTGGAGCTTGAGTGGAAACTGCAAGCTCTCAAGCGGTAGAGATAAGGTTTTTGTCCAAGCAAAAGTGCTTGAGCGCCTGCTCGAGCGGCAGAACTCATACTCGAGTAAACGCAAGCACTCGAGCTACGAAGTGGTGCTCAAGTGGGACAAGCAAATCTATTGCGTATCCCTAGTGAATATGGACAAATTTTCTCCTAGTTTTTGGGTCCTTTATGTTTCCTATTCCTTGTATAATTGTACTAAAGCCGTATGACATATAAATAGGCACTTTAGCGCTTGGTTATTGTAATGTGAGAAAGCTAAGGCATCAAATTGGGTTCGGTGAGAGAAAGGAGAGCTAGGGTTTGGGAGAGATCAAATGAGGTTCTTCATTGTAACCAAGGGGGTTATTTCATACTAGTGAATTTATTGGGAATCACCAAGAGGACGTAAACACAACGCTGAACCTCTATAAATTCTTATGTTCTTTGTAGGGGTGGTTGCGGTTCGGTAACCGCGAATTTTTGCCCAAACCGCAAACCGACCGACTATTTGCGGTATTGTAATTTTTGAAACTGCAAACCGACCGCTTTTTGCGGTTTAAAACCGCAAGTTCTCAAGCATTCACAAAAATATAAATTCACAACCTAAATAAATAAATACACAACTTCAACTTCTCAAGCATATATAAATTCACAATCTCCTCAACTTCTCAAGCATTCACAACCTAAAGAAAATTAAAGTTACAATTCCAAGCATTCCAATTAAAGTTAAACTTCTTAAGCATTTCAATTCCAAATCCTTTAAAGTTACAAACCAAAAGGAAAATGCAAAGCAAAATGAATTAAAGTTACAACTAAAAAGAAAAATATAATTCAAAGTTAATTAAAGTTACAAACTAAAAGAAAAATGCAATGCATCAATGTTACAAACTCAAGTGTTGGTGGCGAGTGGATTTGAAGAACATTGTTGTGTTGTTTGAGCACCAATGCTATCTACAAATAAAACAACATAGTTTAGTATATTTTATTATAAGAAGATCAAATAAAACAACATAGATTGGCTATACTTTGCGGTTTGCAGTAACCACAAGTTTTGAAAATCAAATACCGCAATCGCAACCGCAAATGCGGTTCGGTTCTTCATACCGCAAATGCGGTTCGGTTTACCGCGATCGCAGTTTCATTGCGGTAAATAGTCGATTGGTTTTTGTGGTTTTTCGGTTTAAAATGCCACCCTTAGTTCTTTGTGTGTGTGTTTACTTTACGGTTTGTGTGTGCTTAATTTTTTGCGGAGCTTGTGTATGATAGTTGCGTAGTCCATCGACGACAAGGTCTTGGAGTGTTTTCGTGCAACAGTAACAAGGCAATGACTTGTGTGCACTGTAATTATGACTGGTGGAGGTATGTGAGACTCACTTTTTTTGTTCAAGTATGTTAGTCTTTTTATGTTTTACTCACTTATATCGATGAATTAATACACATTGGAAGCGCTAGATTATGATGGATGAGATCCCATGGCATCGCCAGTTTCACATATCTATGATTGGTGAATTAAGAGAGTTATGGAATCGTTATCGCGATTTCCTAAATCTTTACTCAATAAAATTACGAGACTAGGAATCGTTAGATTTCGGTGGATTGGATATAATGGCATTGTCGATTTTGCATATATATATATATATATATTTAGTCATATACCCATTCTTAGCGCTAAAACTATAAATAAATCCTATACCATTTAATTTCTATAAAAAATTAAATTTAAAAAAAAATCCAAAAAATGACAGCTGACTTTATTAAATTTAATTTTGATTATTAAATTACTTTGATACCCTATTGAGTGTTTTTGGGTTTTTTATGAGGTTTTGGGATTAGGTTTGTTTTAAGAAATCAATGACAGTTTTGTAATTTAAAAGAAGTTAAAAGCCTTGTTATGTTGTAAATCGGGTCTGAGTATGTTTCTAAAGTCCATTTTATATATGGTTTTTTTTATAATTTGGGCTCCTATATTGGATATAATAGTGAATCTCTCATATTTATAGTCCCCTTTAATTGAGGAATTCCTTAAATATTTTTTTTTTAGGGACACATTTTAGGGTACCTTATGAATTTTTTTTTCAACGATCCAAACCATCTATTTTTTAAGTCTACATTTATAGATTATCCTTGCAAAAAATAGATAAATTTGAAACCGTTTCGATATCCAATTGTGTCCTACAAAATCAATGAACACTGTGCTTCAAGAAAGTACTAAAATTTCAATAATTCAATTGAGTGGTCAAATGATATCAAATTCAAGTGATTTTTTTGTACAAATGATCTTTGAATGAGTATTTACAAAATAGACAATTTGGATTAGTGAAATACTATATAGACTGAGTCCTACAAGGATGTTCCTCAAATAAGCTTATTTGAGGGATCCCTCAACTGAAGCTCCATATATATGAGTAATGCTACTCTTACCACATTTGTATATCACATTCTCATACCATCTAATGTGGCAGATGAGATGTACAACCACAAGCGTCAATAAATCATAAAAGAAAATGTTAAATTAATTTTAATTGATGTGGCTGCCTATCTCATCTACCACATAAGGTAGTATGAGAATGTGGTAAAAGTAGCATTATTATATATATATATATATATATATATGAATTATGAGATTGAGAATTGTTGGATTTCGGTGGATGGGAAAAAGGGAAAAACAAGGGTGAGGAGGGAAAAAAGAAGGGGTTGGGGAATGGTTTTTACTTATCAGTCTTCGCGAATTTTCCTCGATCCTTGCACACAACAGGGGGACCCATGCCATTTCTAACCTTATTCCAGCATCTTATCCAGCACACTACATAACTTCATTATTATAATCTACACCGATTAATATTTATAATGTCTCCCCCCTAATGGTTTTTCAGAGAAGTAGAGTTTCATATTATTGCTTAATTATTTAAATTCCTATAATTATTTTATTTACTTTTTATTTAATTCTGTTTTTAGGATAACTTTATTTATATTCCCTTGGATAACCAACATTACTATTTTTTAAGCATTGTAAAACTTTTTTTTGCATTTAATGAAAATTTTGTATTGTTTGGTGAAAAAGAAAAAAATGCACCTAATTTCCGTGACAAATGAATATAGGAATGTTTAATATTTCTAGTGCAGGCAATAAACGTGATCCTACTCAAGAACATGAAGACCCACTAGACGAAAACAAACATGGCACAATTTGAAAATATTGTGGTACTAAATTACTAATGTAACTTACCACGCAATGTATAAAGGACAAAATATTGTATTAAATCATTATAAATAATTGATTATGGTGTGTTTAATATTCTTTTATTAATTATTACAAATTGTCTAAATTCGTGTTTGTTAGTTCAATATATAATTAACTTAAATCACTCAAACCCACAATGAAATACATTTCATTAGATTTTTTTGTGATAAAATAATAGATAATTAACTAAATATATATTCTCTAAAATTGTAATAAAAGTTTCCAAATTTTTCTCAAAATTTTCGTAATTTTTATCTAATTTATTTATGTATTTTTAGACTATCAACATTTCCGAAACATTGAATATTTTAGACCTTGCCTAGGTTATGAAAAAAATAAATAAAGAATTTTCTAAGAGCTTGGGTGACGCGTGTAGGCATTCTATTTTGGGAAATGACCCTCAGTGCCACCCCTTTAATAATT
>NW_007362632.1:11417-36547 GCF_000346735.1 Prunus mume
CATGCCAAATAAATATGCAATCTCTCACGCTAAGAGTTGAAATAATCACTGACTCTACGAGCCCATGCTAATTACCCCATCAAGCATCATGCCTCTATTCAAGGACGATAAAATTAAAACACGCCGATTGACATGCCATGCCAAGCATGAAATTATTATTTCACACCCAACCACGCTACAAGATTAAGTGGGCCCAAGCCACACAAATGCCCGGAGCTTGCTTGAGTGAGTTGTGGTATGGATGGTAACAAGTTTCATGAGGCCCATTGATGAGCCAAGAAATGGAAGTTTTGGGCTGCTTGGGAGCCCCAAAACTCAAGTCCATTTCTTGAGCCCAAACACATGGGCTAGCATGAGAGAGAGAGAGAACATAACCCAATGCCTTAGAAAGAATACAATAGCTTGTTTAGAAAACCTTATGTTAATTAGAGCACCCAAACACTATGTCAAAAACACTTCCAGCAGCTTGACGAAAACCCATTAGATGCTGGAGATAACACGTTGATAACCCAACACTGTACATACAAGCCCAGCCCAAAGCCTTATAAAAAATTTGGCATCGTGCTCCATCCTTGCTAGGATTCCAAGACGGTCAAACAAGGAACCATGGCAGGAACCAGTGGAAATCTATGTGTGAGAGACGAATACCCGTCGGACAAAGAACTCCTCCCATCTCTTTTTCCTCTGCAAGCTCCATCTTGAAAACCATGAGAGAAAGCAGGTGGCGCCTCCCCCCTTATGGGAAGGTCCAGCTACGTCAAACTATTGGAACCACAAAGGGTTCCTTAACCATGCTCCTTGGATAGGAGAATTTCACCAAATTAGATCAGGTAGGAAGAAACGATGAAAAGGGAAAGGAAAAGTTAGATGAAATTAGGGTTCTTCAAGCCTATAAAAGAGAGCCTCATCTACCCAGAAAACCATCCACAGCCTAACCCATCTAGAGCTTGACCAAGCTTTGTCAAGAAACTAGAAATTCAATCCACATCCAAAGAGCAAGCTTCCTCTATTGCTTCCAAAACCCAGCAATTTCGAGCCCTATTCCTCCATGCTTCTTCTACCTAGCAAAATAACCCATCCAAGGCTTGACCACGCTTTGTCAAACAAATTGGGAATTTTACTCAAGCCACCCAATTCTCTCCTTCGTTTGTTTTCCTCTTCCCTTAGGAAAGAAATCTGTCTAATCTTCCTCTGTTCCACTTTAACCCTTTGTTCACTGTAAGAAACTCACGCTTATCTCTCTCTGTTCATGCTAAACTCATGATGGTTTTGCTCCCATGCCATAGGCTCCTTAGGCTAAGCCGTTAATCGATTTATCATGCTTATTTGGTGTTAGTGAGATGAACCTAAGAGTGTTTTTCTAAAGTCTCATCAGATTTTATAAAAACCCTTTTGGGAGCTTGGTTTCGAACTTAGGCTTTTGGGGAATTTTTGTTCGTTGTCTTCTTACGGCAGCCCAAGCCCATTCGTCAGGCTGCTAGAACAAAAACACCCCTACAAAAGTTAAAGTGGACTTTGTAGAGTTTGACACTTTTTGCCCTCCGCCATTTCATATTGTTTGGATGTTTGATTGATTAATGTTTTCAAATAGTTCATCATTTCTTGCCTATAATTATATTTTTAATGTTTGTAATTTGAATTATCTAGTGGAAAAAAAAAATGAAGTGAAAAAAATTCAAATTAAATGGATTGGTTCTTGGGCCCGAGTATGGCAAGAGCATGAGCACGGGCACGGCACGAGTCCGGCCCCACCCGTTTCAATATGGACATGGGCTTTGGGCCGGGCCGGGATCAATGATTTTACTAAATGGGGCGGCACGACACGGCCCGATAAATTAAATAGGCCTGCCCGGCCAGACACGAAAATGTTAAAAGCACGAGTTTAAATGGGATAGGCCGGCCCGTTTGACACCTCTACTTAGGTTTAAACTTACTTTTCGTCCACTCACATCCTTTATGGTTTTGCGCCCCTTTATGGTTTTAGAAACTCCTTCTCCGCATGACCGTCACCATCTTAGGATTATTTTTGTGACTTTTCTACTGTTTTCGACTTGTAAACTAACGATTTTTTTTCTTGACTTTCTACTGTTTTCGACTTATAAACTATGTGTGCTTTATTTTTTGTGTGCCGGCAATTGGGTACTTCAATTGTGATTTTATTGTAGATGTAAATTTTGGGAATGTTCGTTTTACAGGGGAGACTCTGCCGAAATTTTGGCATAAGTCTTCACCCTTTTATGCTTTTGTAGGGGGAAAAAGGGTTTGTTTTAGTAAATTGGCCCGGTATCCTTTAGGTGTTGGAAGGAAAGTAGGATTTGATACAGATTCCAAGGGGAATTCGGGTCGGGTCCTATCATTAAAACTCTTGTCCCTTGGATTATGGGAGCATGTTTTGTGCGGGTGGCTAGTTCCCCCCCATCTTCCGCCTGGACCTTTGGTATGTGTTGTTACCAGTTACTCATTCTCAATGATTGCATATTTGCGATGGTGTTGCAGCAGGTGGTCTTTGGGTGGCGCTGCTGTGGTTTATGCTCATATTTAGGGTTTTCTGTTTTTTCAGTTTGAGTTTTTGTTTTTGGGCCTTCACTTTGTCTATTATGTACTTTACTGTTTGGCCCTTTGTTTGTTTTGCTAGTGTTCAGTTTTTCTTTAGCTTGTGGTCAGCGGCAGATCCATGAATTTTTCAGCGGAGGTGCAATTTTTAAAAGCTAAGAGCTCAAAAAAAAAAAAAAAAAAAAGGACAACTAAACATCCTTATCATTTAAACAATACTAATGTTATTCATAATTAATTAAAAAAATAACATTACAATTAACCTACAATTGTTGCCGACGAGGTTTCATATAATGAAAACGTCGCATTATATTTGCATTACTAATGCAAGAAAAGACATCTTTCTCAATGTAAACAACCAAGCTATCACTCAATCATTGATTCCCCATTTTGTTACACAATGGTGTTTTCACAATATTCATAGCTGAAAAAGCTCTCTCAACCGAAGCAGTTGCAACGGGTAAAACTAAAGCCAATGTAAGAAGTAAATACACATAATTATATATTCTATTGCTTCCTGTATTCATTAATTTTTCTGCCAAAATCAGTATTTCTGTTCAATGATGAAAACTCTGTGCTGCTCTGCATATCAACAATATAAAGCCCAAGTTTATCTTCAAGCTTCATGAGGTCTAGGTCATTAAATTATTGAGGGTAAAATTTAGCAAAACGAAGTATTTTTTGTTTGTCAAAAGCTGCAAAATTATAAGCCGAACTCAAACATGCCATACAATGAAGCAATTTAGTACTTACCTTAGTGAAGCGATTATTCAATTCCACTAGTTGCTTATCAATGATAGTAAGAAATAGGTCCACACGATAATAATGGCGGTTCGTGATATTCTGAGCTTTACGTCTTGATCTCCCTTGTTGTACAAATAAATCATCCATGTTAGGAATGTCAATATCATTTTTGCCACAAAACATTGATACTTGGCCAAAAAGCAAATCATCAAAGTCATCATCCCTCACGGATTGTAGCTTTTGCTTACATCTTTGGACAAACATCATCGCATTCACAATATCTTGATCTTTCTTTTGTAATGCCTTCGACAAATTATTTGTGATTCCTAATATAAATCTCATCAAATATAAGTGAAACACAAAGTCAAAAGTTCGTATTTCTTTCAACAACCTATTTGCTTCACCTAAATTATCTTGGTTGACATCATCAACAATTCATTCAAGCACCTTCACCACCGGATGAAACATAGTATTAATACTAAGTATAGTATCATAATGTGAGTTCCAACGTGTATCACAAGGACGTTTGAGAGTAGTCTCTTGATTTAACCCTCGCCCCGTTTCAAGATCATCAATTTCAAGAGCTTTCATAATATCTTTTTGTTGTTGCTCTCTAAGTGCATCACGACGCTTACACGATGCTCTAATAATATTAACGACACTACTAGCCATTGTGAAGAAAGTAGCAATGTTTTCATTTCCCTTTGCAATAGCTACAAGAGCTAGTTGTAGTTGATATGCAAAACAATGGACATAATATGCTTGAGGATATTCTCTCAAAATCTGTGTTTTAAGACCATTGAGCTCACCTCTCATATTACTAGCGCCATCATACCCCTGTCCTCGTAGCTTGGACATGCTCAAATTTGTTGAAGAAATCAACTGCTCAATTGCCTCTTTCAATTTGCTACTAGTCGTATCAGAGACATATTAGACACCTACAAACCTTTCAATTACTTGCCCTTTTTTGTTCACATAATGCAACACCACCGCCATTTGCTCTCTTATAGAAACATCACGTGATTCATCTACCAATATAGAAAAGAATGCATCGTCCATATCACTAATAATTGCATCAATGGTTTCAGCGGCACAAGATTTGACAAGTTCTTTTTGAATGTTAGGAGCAATATACTTGAGATTCCTTGGAGCGTTCTCAAACACAACGGCACGAACTTTCTCATCATGATTGGCAAGAAATTGCAAAAGCTCCACATAATTACCCTTATTGCTAGATGTTTCGCTCTCATCATGGCCACTAAAAGGAAGACCTTGTCGCAATAAATATCTAGTGCAATCAAATGCGACAGTTAATAGAATGCGATAATTAACACGAGTTTGGTCTGTCTGCTTGATCACAATGGTTTCAACGTGTTGCTTTTGATTCATTAAATCTGTACAATGTTATGTAGCTTTATTGTGAAGACTTCCAACTTGTCCAATATGGTCCCTAAAATTCTCGGGTCCCTTCCTCAAATTTTTAAACCCTTTCTCAGTAAAGACATCACTTCCAGCCTTTCCTTGTTTATCAAAGTCGCATTTAAAAAGATAACAATGAAGACAAAATGCAGCATCTTTCTCTTTACTATACTCCAAACAAACAAATGAATCAAACCATTTCACAAGAAAACGTCAATTACTCTCCCCCATAAGTGTTTGAGGCATGTCGTTTTGGCTTTTAGGCTGACAAGGACCCCTTTGCAGATAGGCTCTTCAGATTTGTTCTCGTTACTTGTTTGTGCCTAATAAATCACGGTCATAAACTGACCGAAGGGACCTCCGCTCGGCCTTAGCACCTACTCATGAACTGAAACAGCCACGTTTCGTTAGGCATTTCGCCTTCTTGAAAACAAAAGGAAAGCTGCGAAGGCAGAATCCTCTCGGCCTCGCGACCGCGGTATTATAGGCCGAAGCCGAAGGCCGTAAGAGACACGGTTGAAGATACTGTGGTTAAATCGCCACGTGGCATCAGGGTCCCACGCCCCATTTAATGAAGTAATGCCTCTGACTATCGCAGCAAACCCACTAGTCGCAAGAAGTATTTAATGCACGAGGGAATAAGGGAAGTGACTGAAGTCAGGATTTGGTGATGGAGATCAGAGTGGTTGGGCGCAAACATTCTTACAATTATTCTTACAACTTAAGGTTAGATCACCAACCACCAGACCAGGGCATTAAATGCGCTCCCACGGCCAAGGGGGTAGAACCCACGATTAGGGCGGTGGCCGAGATTTACTGGGATTTATGAGGGTCACACCAACGTGCTTCACGATCCCAAATGCCGATTTGACTACCCACTTACCCCGATGAGGCTCCACCACGCAGATCTTTTCAGCCTCGATTGTCCCTCCAGGACTCCCCCTATAAATACTAAGCTCAAGACTACATTCAAAGGGTTCAAACACCAAACCAAAAGCCTCCCACGGAGCAAATTATATTTTCCTGTAATGCACTTTCAATACCTTTATTTGCTTTCCTAGGAGTAGTGGTAGATTGTAAGGAAAATCCATTCATCAATATATCATACGACCCTTGATTTTCAAGGCGCCAGAGCACCGGCCAGAAACCCGCCACCAACACCACCACTAAACGGCCTTGTAGCTTAGGCTGTGAACCTGACGGCTGAGATCAGTTCCTCTCTCGGCCACAATCGTTTGATTAGGAGTCGAACTCAAAACAGGTGCATCATTTAACCATCTTCTACCCAAACCTCATCACCATCTCGACGCACGGTAGACCGTGCTGGTACGCCCGCGCACAACCGCACCGCATTCAAAAGAAGGACGTCACGTGTTAACGCACATCCCCTCAGCCCGGAGCACGAGGCCGTGAGATTTGCGCAGCCAACATTACTACTTGTTTTTCTTATGAAATATCTATATACGACTAGATAGAAAATTGAAATAATCGACAACCTTTCTATAATCAAACCAAAAAACTGAGACAAATATAGATGAACATTAAAAAAATGAAAATCCAAAAATTTCAACTTTTCAATGCTGTTTTGGAAGCCTAAACGACCTCAAAAGCCCAAAATCCACCATATGTCACAGCGAAACTATGAGTTTGACTCGTTGCATCGTTCCTTTTTTAGAAACGTATCGTACACCCCAATCGGAGTTCGGAAGCTAAATCTGTAAATTGCAACTGCGTCCCTTTTCCATTCAACATAAGATGTGTCATGTCTGATCTATGGTTGCTGATGTACATTTTTTGTATATTTTTTATGCTGTATTTGTGATTGACATGATAAAATTCATAGCTGCACTCAAATTGAGTTTGAAAATACACAAGTAAAGGGAAAAGGGAAGAACAAACAAGATTATAATGCTTGGACTGTGGAAGAGTATAGAATGTTGTTGCAACTCATGGTTGATGCTGCAAGCCGTGGATGGCGTGATGCTAGTGGAATTCTAAGCAAGGTAACTGTAGAAACCAAAATACTCCCCAAGATTAATAAAAAACTTAGGTGTCACAAAACCTATTCTCAATACCAGAGTCAGTTGAAGTACTGGCTTTGACAGCCGATCCAATTGCTTCGATGGGGATAAAATGAAATATATTGTCTACATAAAAGGCCAATGTGTAAACATATCCACATTCAAAGTCTAGAACAAAAGCCATACAAATCTTATGAAAGTTTATTAAAAAATTATACAAAAGTCTTCTGAAAGTCTATCAGGTTCTATACGAATTCTAAAGTTCCATCAAGTTCTATGAAAGCTGGCACTTAAACAAAATCTTTTTAAATGCTCTAGAATTCTAATTGAATACACCCCCCCTAAGCCTTTTTGGTTTTTTAGAACAAAGATCTTGTTTATTTTTTCTTTATTTTTGTAATAAAGAAAAAATCGAAGAGTGATTTTTATCTTGTTAACAAACCAAGCATCTCTGACCCAAAAAGAAAAAACTGAACCAAGCATCAAGAGAAATCCAAAAGATCAAAGAAACTGCCAAAAGATAAAATAAAGGAAACTTGATTGAATAAATAATTAAAGGGTATTTTAAGAAGGTTAATTTACACCAATTCCCTTTGAAACTACGGTCAAATCTTATTTTGCCCCCCTAAACTTAAAGTGGCCTACTTACTCCGCTTGACCGTGGTTTGGTGGCCCACTTTGCCCTCTGCCTTCAACTCCATCCAAAACTCTGTTACAACTAATGACGTGGCAAGAGAGTTTATGTAATTTTGTACCCATGGTACATCATTCACCAATTGAGGGATGACGTGTCAATTGGAGTCCAACTCCACATAGATTAAAATATAATTAAATATTTTAATGATTAAAACTAATTTAAAAATTAAAAAAAATTAAAATTTTAGAACTAAAACAAATAGGGAAATAGCTTAAAATGCCACCCTTTTCATAATTTTAACTAAAAATACCACCCCTTCCTAATTTTTTTACAACTACCACATATAAATACATCTTTATTGTGGATTGATTGTACCCATATCAGTTTTTCAGAAATTGGCTTCTCTCTCAACTCTCTTGGCTCTATCTCTTTGGCCTGTCTCTCTCCCTTGTGTACCTCTCTCTCTCCGACGCAATCGTCTTTCTCCCTTAGCGGTGGCTGTTCATCCAAGCGTAACTCCACCGTTGGCATCCACGAGGTACTGTTCATATACCTTTTCTTTGAAATTTGGGGTTTTTGTGAATTTGGTTTATGGTGTATGGATTTGTAAGAAATTGGTTTAGGGTTTTAGTGTTTAGGGGTTGCTCAGGAATTGGGTTTGGGTTTATGGGTTTCTATGGACTGGGTAATAACTCACACCCACTCTCACTTGCTCGTAGGCACTGTTCACAGAAATCAAACTCTTCATTTTGTCACAGAACGTTTAGGCTTCGTTCACCTTTGTCTGGGTAAGTCCCAACTATCTATATTATTTGATGAGATTTTAAGCTCTGGGCTCTGTGACTTCTACAATAATTAATTCCACAATATTCTGATTTTACTTATTCAAATCAAAGCAAAGGAAGGGACATTGTTTATGGATGGGTAATTGTCAAAAACGACTTCTGGAATCTACATGCTTATAATCAAATTTTGCAGATTGTCAATGGTCCACAGTCCGCATTTCAAGCCCTTTTCAGAATTCGATCATCTGGCCAGTTGATTTAGTTCTCTTATGAAAATTTATTTGAAGTCTTATACATAGTTTTTGCTCTATTTTTTTTTTTGAATTATTCGTTAAAGTTTATTCGTTAAAGTTTATTTATTTATTTATTTATAATTTTAGAATTGATGAGATATCTGGTTTGGGCTTCAGATTACCCTAATTTATTGTTCTTTATTGTGATTGTGATTTTAGCTAAGGATTGGGTGATGTGTTTTTGTTTTGGGTCATTTGATATGGTTTTGAGATTGGTTTCATATCTATGATTTTGGTTAGTGTTAAAGTAAATGAATGGGTATTTCATTCCTGCGGTTTTTCTGGAGGTACACCATTGTATCATGCTTATTTTCTCTTCTGATGATATGGTTATGTAATGTATTTGTTTGGTCAGGCTAGTTTGATGAGTGCATGAGCTGTGTTGAAAAGTGGCAAAAAAAAAACTTAAAACGCCACAATTTTACAGAGCAAAATATGTTTTTAGATATAAAAAATGCTCGTTTGAATACAATAGTGGGGTAATAGGCTCTTTGAATACAATGATATAATAATAGGCTCTTGATAAGTGTTGAGTTTGTTTTGGTTTTTTTATTATTTTTAAAATGTGTGCTTAATTATGAATTTGAATGCAATATTTTTGAACAATTGATTTATAATAGAAAAATGACATGCATAGATTCTGAACAACCACTCTTTGATCATAGGATATTGGTATTGCTAGCAGCTAGTTATTAGTATTTGTGTCCAAGAAGACCCCATTGTGAGCACAACTTTGACAGAGTGGTTATAGAGATAAGAGGTGCTAAGAAATTAGATATTCTGATTTGTTCAATTACATTGCACCATTTATTTGTAACTGATAAAAGAGTTATAACCTCAATTGGCTTACTGAACAGTTGTAACTGATAAAAGAGTTATACCCAGCACTATTTAGTTGGATATGACAATTTTCTAACTGGCTTTGAGCCATTGAATTAGTAGATCAGTTGTAAATAGCTGGGGTTTTGTTTATGCTCTGTATTTTTTGTTTATTTTTCACTTAATATCCTATAATAGGCTGTTGATAAGTGCTAATTGTTTATTGCTTGTTATTGTCTACAGGGAAATATTTTTATAATATTGGCGTGCGGGGAAATAGGCTGTTGACAAGTGATGATTGCAGAGGAAGAAAAGTTCCAAGGAAAAGCAGTGTCCATATCCTATACAAAGACTGCAATCAGTATCATAAAGGAGAAATTCAGTGAGCAACAACTACGAAGGTTTGAAGAGAGTTGTTTTGGTCATCTCATACTGATTGAGGACCTGAAGTGGACTTCGCCAATTGTCCACGGCTTGTTGCTGAGGAAGGTTGATCTGAAGATAGTTTCCCAAGTGAACAGGATCAAATTCATCGTTGGCAATAAGGTGATTCAATTCATGGCGCAGCAATTTTGCATCGTCACAGGGCTAAGATTTGGAAACCTTCCCTTCATTCCGATTGCCACTAATGAGAACTGCTTATTGAAAAGGAAGTACTTTGGCAACGATAAAACTGTCAACCTTTTGGAATTAGAAAAAGCCTTCCTCGACTGCGCTGATGCGGACAATGTATTGAAGCTCGGATTTGTATACTTTGTTGTGTTTGTGCTATTAGGCAATGAAAAACATGTCACATCGACATGCGATATTTGAAGTTGGCGGAAGACCTTGAAGAGTTTGGGAAGTATCCATGGGGTGCAGTGTGTTATGCCAAGACAAATACGTCACTTCTGAAGGCACTTTGTGCAGATTACCAGTTAGTGAAAGTGCCCAAAAAAGCTGCAAAAACAAAAAAATCTGAAAAGAAAGCAAAGACAATGGCAACTGGTAGACCAAGAGAGTACCACCTCAAAGGTTTTGCCTTTGCACTTCAAGTGAGCAAATTTCCATTCATGTTTAAGTTAAATTTCATTTGTTTACAGTGACTAACGTTTTCTTCCTACATTTGGCTGCACTACATTTGGTGGTGCACGAAGATAATGCCTACATCCCTCGTATACTACATTGGAGGAGCAATACTTCGTCACGTTTTTTTGAGCTAATGAGCCAAGTATTCGAGAACCGTGAGGTTAGTTCAGTTTTTAATGATAACGTTAGGCATATGAAAATATAATAAGCTTACTGATATGTATATTCTCTGTGTAAATTGCCGGTTGATGTGCAACTTCTCAGGCCAATTGTAATTGACAAGCAGCAACCCTATTAGACTTGGGGTGACAGTGTTGACGATACTGAAGAAATTCTTGAGTTATTTGGTGATAACGCTAAACAAAAAACTAGCACTTCTGCCTCTGTAGAAGAAAAAGATGATGACATTGACAAAACTGCTACCCTTCCGTCGTCTTCTAAGGCAAGCATTACCTTTTTTCCAATATATACGTCATAATACAATAGGAAAATAACTGCTGTATTGTTCCGATATATTTTGGAAATATTGTAACACTTGCATTATAACTGAATGTATGGTAAACTCGCGTCCACTGAGTTACGCACTTTGAAGCGTGACTTTCAAAGGACAAAGGATGAATTGGCCAAAGTTGCCAGTTCAAATCGAGCGCTTCTCAACAAAGTGTATGAGTTGGAAGAAATGGTACAGAAGGAGTCATTGAAACTTGAAAGAGAGTTTGCAAAAAATAAAAAGTGTGTGGAGGATTTCCGCAACACCTTGGCTTCAATGGAACATTATTTTAAGTTGGAGATAGAGCAGCTGAAAAAATGAAATGGTGGGGTGAATGAAGATGGGGAAGGACATGAGGACCTCAGTAGTCCTCATATGAATGAACGAGGCGACAATGACTTGTCACCATTACATGACTATGTTAGTCCGCCTACAGAACCGGCAGCAATGGAAACACAAGTCCCTAGTGATAGAGCGGAACCCTCCGCAACCATGGTAATCGAAAAGGCAGAAATGGCCGCTTCAGTTCCTCACTTACAAGTGCATGAAGCAGCTGAGCAAGCACAATATGAGAAGCTGCCTACCCTAGAAGATGTGGCCGGGTGTGACGAAATCTGCCAAAGACTGTTGTTTTTGTTAGAAGATTGGAAAATAACTGACAGTATGCCATCGGGAGGTCCGATGAATCCTCCAGGTATACCCAAAGTTAGTATGGCTGGTGATGAAGAAGGTAGTTCGAGTGTTGAAAAAAAAAGAAGTGGAAGGTAAAGGGTGCAGACAGAAGCACCCCACCCAGACATTGTTGAGTCCATTTACTAATCCTTTGAGGAAGAAGAGGACGATGAGTGTGTCGGATGCAACTGCAACCCCGCCATGTTTTGATCCATCAAAACCCCTGCCCATTGAAGATGTGAAGGCAGTAATAGAGTTTTGCACTGCCTGGAAAAACGATATCAGGTTAGGATTCTTTACCTTCAAAATCCAATCTTCATCCTATTCTAGTATGTAGTCATATAGTAATGAGAAAATGTAGAGTTTGCTTTAATATACATGTGTATATTTGTCATCAACAAAGTCAAAATTATGAGATGAGTACAAAAGTAACCGTTGCAAGTTTGCCTTTTGTAGTGCGGAGGTGCAACTGGAATAATTTTCAGTGGGCGTTGATTTTTTCTACAAACTGATCAATGAAACAGAATGGATTAGCTCAAGGGTAAGAATACACAAATGTCTACTTTACGATAATTCAATTGTTTTCTCACCTTTTTTAAGTGTACAGTTGTATGAAATTGTGTTGATATTATATATGTCAACTTTCAGCACCTGGACATGGCAACCTTTCTTATTTGGAAAAGGCAACTTTCTCATCTGTTGGTATTTGGAACTCACTGGACAACGGCAGATTATTGCTTGCAGGTAAACATGTTACCATGTTACATTCACTGCTTCATTTGCTTTCGGTTGTCATTCTGTAATATGCCTTCATTTCAATGTTTGCAGCAATTTCTAGAGCCGTTCAAAGCGACTGCCATGAAACGTGGATCGAAGAAGGCAGCTGCTTCAAACACTATTGACCTTCCACTAGCAAGCTGAACAATATACATCACTAGGTGCGCGGTACATGGCAACACGGGTATGGCCAAGCTTGGACAAAAGTCCGAAAGGTCTATTTTCCATATAATCTTCAAGGGTCCCACTGGGTTGCAATCGAAATTGATTTCGTCAGACATACTGCAACTACGTATGACTCCTATGTTGGTTTTACCAAATCTTCGAAGCCGGTTACACTTCTGCACCTTATTAGCGATACGCTGGCATGACTGCTGTACAATATGCACTTTTATGAAGATTCTGAGGTTGAAGAGGTTAAGCAAAAGAGGCTGAAGATGTCGAGGTTTTTGCCATTCTCAGTTTGTAGCATTGCAGAAGTGCCACAACAACGAGATTGGTAAGCTTTGTGAATTTAGTGCAGTTTATCCGAATTTTACATAACTGCAATTCTAATTTCCCAACTTATTGGCCTCACAATACGTCTTGCGGAATCATGACCATAAAATTCATCGAGTATCTCAATGCTGGGATTTCGTTGGATAAAGTTGACCCTTTGAAGATCAAATATTACCGACTGAAGCTTGCAATAGAGGGTTTAAGGGGGGAGGCATATTTATGAGGTAAATGTCTTAATGTCTGTGAATTGAGCTCAGTCTGGACTTATGACTTGGGAATTCACTGTGCTCATTAATTATGTCAGGAACTCATTTATATGAAGATGCAGACGCAGATACTTTGCTGGGGGTACTTTATATGGTCATCCTGCCTTTTTGCTAGAGCTAGTTGGTTAAGTTATTATTGTGAGGTGTAATATTGTACAGTCTAGAAGCAGTGGCTAATTGCCTTACATGGCACACACATTGTTTCGATTTTGAAGGTTAACTATTTTGTACACCTCCATATATAAATATAGTTGCCCTTTATGGACGCTTGCCTTGGTATAACAATTTGCAATTTCTGGTCATTTGAAAGGTCAACATCAATTCATGGTAATATAAGAATGGATAACAATTGTCATGTCCATGAGATTTGAACTTAGGATTACTTTCAACAAAGTGGAGACTGTTATTAGACCAAATGGCCATTGACATACGATATAATAGCAATATTAGGCCAATATACGTACACTACAGAGGCAATATTAGAGCAATATAATGACAATACGATAGCAATAGTATTACAATATACATCCAATAGGGTGACAATATGCATACACTATCTATACAATACAAAGGCAATATTAAGGCAATATCATACAATAGAACAGCAATATGAAGTGAATCTACATACAATACACACACATCCATTACATACTACATTTTACACATGCAAAATAAATCGCCACCGAACCGTAACAATACTATCCCGCGAAGGGAAAACAAAGGCAACAAAAGATCCATGTACTCGAGTAAGATGAACTGAAGTAGCACTCACCCTTACTACAGGTCCATCAAAAGATCCATGTCTTTGTCCTTCCTCCTCGCTGCATGCACAAGGCTATGATGAGCCATTCCCTCTGCACCCATATTCAGCACCTCCCAGACACCAGCTACATTAATTTCACTCCAATTGTAGTCTGGTGAGATGACCGAAGCATAATCTCAGAACATTTCGAAGTCGTTGTTGAAACATTCAATCATTTCATGGTTATATTCTTCAGATTTTGTGAATTTTTCGACGGCATATTTCTTTGTCTCTTCCAATTTCAACTTCAAGGACTCTAACTTTTTGCTTTTAGAGTTTGCTTCACTTCTCCAGCGTATGCTTTGTTCAACTTGTTGTCCAAGTTTCTCATAACTTGGCCATGAATATCACATTTACTCTCCCCCCCAATCTATTGCCCTAGACAAATATTGGAGGTCGTGCTTGACGGCAGAAATTTTGTCAAGCGGATCATTGCTCTCAGCCTCACTTCCAGATGAAGTGGGATCATGATTGGGAGTTAGAGGTGGAGATGGGAATGGCACATGCCACGGCTGGTCCCCTGGGGAACTGACATGCTCGTTTGGAGGGCGTACATCCAACATCTTTAAGTATTGCTGGGGATAATTCACAACTGCCGACTGCAACAAAACAAATAAAGGCACATTCAGTCTCCAGTTGTAAACAAAAATATGGTTAGCTTTAGTGGAGAATGTCTGCGTTTGAGTAAGACTAATTACCTTTCTCGTTAAGAAGGTGCCTATGCTGCAGTTATATGTATGAACTTATATGAAGTATAATGGGTATTTAGTCGGTGCATTCAATTGATGGGATTCCAAACTACACCATTAACTCCTTGGTTGTAATTTACAGCAGTAGAGCATTACATTAACGACAATAAAATTGGCTTACAAACCAAAAAAAGCAAACCTTAATGGGAAATTGGAAATTGTGGATTTCAACCCAAAAAAGGACTATGTAACTAAGCATTTATTGCGAATTTCAGAAAAGAAAATTGGAAAATAGCGAAATTGGAAAATAGGCAAATAGGAATATAGGAAAATAGGAAAATAGCAAAAGTGCAAACTTGGAAAATGGGAAATAAGGAAAATTGGAAAATTGGAAAATTGGAAATAGAACAAAATGGAAAATTGGAAAATCGGAAATACGAAAAAATGGAAACTTGGAAAATTGGAAAATTGGAATTAGGTAAAAAGGAAATTTGGAAAGAGGAAACTAGGAAATAGGATAAAAGGACACTTGGAAAATAGGAAAATTAGAAAATTGGAAAAAGGAAAAAAGGACACCTGGAAAATTGGGTAATCGGAAAATCAAGCAACTTGGAAAATTGGAAAATTGGAAATTGAACAAAAGGAAACTCTGAAAACATGAAAATTGGAAAAAAGGAAAATTCGAAAATTCGAAATAGGAAATAGGAAAAAAGGACACTTGGAAAATAGGCAAATTCGCAAATTGGAAAATTGAAAATTGGACTATTGGATAACTGGATAATTGAAAAATAGGAAATAAGGAAACTTAGAAAATAGACCAATTGGAATATATAAAAATTGGATAATAGAAAAATTGGATAATTGGAAAAAAAAAACTGAAAATTGGATAAATGCAATTAGGAAACAGGGACACATGGAAAATTGGAAAATTGGAAACGAATTGAAATTGTGGAAATGGGAAATAAGACAATTACCATATTGGACAATTTTAATTACTTTCTCAATTAGGCAAAGTAGGCAACTTTTTTCAATTACATAATATGGGAAAATAGGAACATTGAAAAATTGGAAAACTGGAAATAGCACAAAAGGGAACTTGGGAAATTGCAAATTAGGAAAATAGGAAATAGGAAAAAATAGGCAAAAATAATGAAAATTTGAAAATTTGGATAATTGGATAATTGGATGACAGATGGAAAATAGGAAAATAGGAAAATATGAATAATGGAAAAATGGAAACGAATTGAGATTGCTGAAATGAGAAATAAGACAATAACCATATTGGTCAATTTGAATGAGTTGGTCAATTAGGCAAATAGGCAAATCCCTTATTTGAATTACATAATGGGAAAATTACCAAATTCCGAACATCCAAAATAGAAATATATTACAAAAAGGCATACAAGCAATTGGGTAATAACTCCCGCCCAATACTATCCCGCCTAATACTCCCGCCAATCCCTCCCGCCAATTACTCCCCCTAATCCCCCCGCCAATAACTCTCTCAATTACTCCAGGTCATTAAAACCTGCCTATATTAATCAACCCAGCTGTTTGAAATGAAAACTTCCATCACATCAAATCCTGCTTGCAGCCATTCCCTTCCCCACTGATTTCACTCACATCGCATTTAGTCCCCTTTTTTTCCAATTAAGTCGTAGACCAGCCTACAATAAATATTGAAGACCATGGACCATAACCTCACACCAAACCCAACGCTTTCAATTACTGAAGGAGGGGAGACTGAAACACAAGCCAAGTCACCCAATTCACTCAATGCAAACTTGGTCCATGGCATGCAACAATGTCGAGGCAATACCATGTTTTGGAAAAATCTCCATGCAGACATAGTTTCAAAAATTGTGGAGGGCCAAGCTAGATGGGGTGTCATAAAAAATCGCACAATTCGCTCTCGTTATCATGCTCGCATGCATCTGCTACATATAAAGGCAATGAAAGCAAAAATTGAAATTGCCCCTGCCATTGCAATTATGGTATTCAAGGAATCATAAGAAATGGCCAAGTTGAAGCAACAAGAAGTGGAAAGAGGATATACGATTTCGTAAGTTTGCAAAAATAGTGGATTCGGCAGGAAACTGGGCCAACATCACTGTGGCCGGGGTCATGAATTTCACTGTGGCCGCACTTGAAGAGTATGCAACTTCGAATTTGTCAACAGCAGGGAAATGGAACTATGAGGTGGCCTCTTTTTGTATTATGTAACAATATGATCCTATTACAGTACGTACTGCATCAGAATGTTTTTTTTAATTATTTGGTCCAAAAAAAAAACAAATAAATAAACAAAAAAGTAATTACAACTTGGAAAAAGGATGAATTATACATCCCTTAAAAGACATATGGCCTACATTACAGACCTTCAAAATAAATCTATATATATAATGCATGCCTTGTAGCACCATCACATCCTCTTCCTCCCCCCCCCCCCCCTAAATTACAGAAACATGACACCCCAAAACCTCATACTCCTTCCTCTTTCAAGCCCTAAATTATCCATCGGATGCCCAATACTAGATGACTGCTTGGGGGGTGGGATACCCTGCAACTCCATAACAGAATTGGTAAGGGAGAGTGGTTCCGGGAAGACGCAGCTTTGTCTCCAACTGACGGTACGAGCTCAACTCCCACCCTCACATGGCGGACTAGGGGGCTCCTCCGTCTACATATTCACAGAATTCAGCTTCCCATTTCGTTGATTGCAACAACTAGGCAACCTTTATCATGCATCATACCCCAACTTAATAAGGTTGGAGCCATTGGAAGACATATATGTTCATGGTGTTGATGATGCTCAACAACTCATCCATGTCCTTGGAGACATACAAGCATTTATTGCCATTGATCACACCCGCCTACCTGTGAAACTCATTGTCATTGATTCCATTGCTGCGTTGTTCCGATCACAGTATCAGACAACACCAGCAGATTTGAAACAGTGATATGAAATGTTCTTCAACATATCTGGGACATTGAAGGGTTTAGCAAATAAGTTTGAGTTGGTGGTGGTTGTCACCAACCAAGTGGTGGATTTTATTGGGCCACATGATGGAGTGCATGGGGTGAGGGTGGGAAACTTGGAGTCCTTGGACACATCAGGTAGAGGGTGAGTCCAGTTTTGGGACTGGCTTGGGCAAATTGCATAAATTCAAGAGTGTTCTTGGCAAGACATGAGCAATCTATTGGGGTTAACATTCGTAATGCTCCTTCAACAACTATATGTAGTCAAACACATAGGACATTTCACCTTATATTTGCCCCACATTTGGCCTATGCATCGGCCGAATTTGTAATCAGAAAAGAAGGTATAGTCGGAGTATCAAGGTAACTGTGTAATAAAGAATTCTAAGAACTTTAATGTTTTGGATCCATTTGGAATTAAATTACAGGCCCTTTAATTTCACACTCAAATTATAATAGCAATCTGGAAGCAATACCAGTACAATAAAAGTACAATATAATAGCAATCTGGAAGCAATACAACATGCTGTAGCAATGCATCCCAAATTATGCAAACTTAAAAGAATTTCCATTCAACATAACACGAAACCCACCACAAATAAAAGTAGAGTTTACATGACCTGCCAAAGCAACACAAATCATATTGTCTAGGATACATTGTGCAATGGAATATTGTTTTTACAGGTGCTTTTATTGTGGCCTGCGGAACTGCACCTTGAGCAATTTCTTCTAATGGTGCCCTCTCCGTGCGAGGGAATTCTTATCTTCTTTCGTTTGCCTGGCATGACCCTTGCCATGGGAGGCAGCACAAATCGACTTCGAACATCTTCAGGAATATCCCACTTTTCGTGAGGCTGTACCAGGTAGATGCTATCCAAATAAGCATCCATCCAGGTTTTCCGAGTGTAATACAGAGAAGCCTTTGAGTATACATTTACTTTCAAGAAGCGACAAATTGCAACTACATGCTTGCAAGGTAGCTGCTCAAGCTGAAACTTTCTACATCTACAACTGTTGTTCGTCAAATCTACGAGGCCGTCCATAACATTAAACTATGCATTATTTACTTTAACCACATTCATCCTTGCAGCATCCTCCAACCTATTCCTCAACTTCTTCTTTCCAAAATTGGGGCACAATGTTGTGGTACAATTCAAAGCCAACTCACGACGTTTAGTGAACCATTTCACAAGGAGATTAATAATTTCCCCTATCAAATGAACCACTGGCAGCATCCTTGCAAACCTAAGGATTGAGTTGATTGACTCCGCAATATTTTTTTTCATTACATTATAGCGGCGTCCATCCATGTAAGCTTTAGACCACTTATGTTTACCTGCCTCTTCAAGATATTGAGCAACATGTTCCTTTCACTTGATCTTGCGAAAATGACAATCAAATTCAGCAATGGAATAAGATTTCGCAGCCTGCTCAAAGGGAATAAGTATTTGATCACGCTTTTTCAACTTGCAAGTACGTTTCATGTTCCCCTTCATATGATAAAAGCATATGCCATGTTGCACAGTTGGAAAAACTTTGTTCCACACATTCACTATGCTAACATTGCGATAAAAAAAAAACAAGATTGGGACACTCACCAATGGCTTCATGAAGTTTAGTGAAAAACCAATGCCATGATGCATCCGTCTCCAAATCCCCAATCCCAAAAGCAAGAGGATATATATTTCGATTACCATCGAATGCATTTGCTACAAACATAACACCCTTGTACTTGGATTTTAAATGAGTGGCATCCACGGCTATCACTAGGCGCATGAAAGAACGAAACCCTCTAATACATGCGCCAACCGCTATAAATAAATACACAAAGTGATTGTTCTCATTAATTTGGATGTGTGTTTTTGTGCCGAGATTCATACGCTCCAATTCATAGCAATAAGCTGGAAGGATATAATATGCCTCCTCCACTGATCCTCTAATGGACAATAGAGCTAACTCCCTTACTTTATAAGCTTTCGAATAATGGACGGCGAAACCAAAGTTGTGTTTCACATCTCTCATAATGTCACTTGGTGTGTATATTGTCTGAGAATCCTTAAACTTCCTTTTAAATGAAGTGGCTACAAGTGTTGCGGTTGCTTGACGATGGTTGTCACTTACGAACCTCAAATCACATTCATGGACAGTTGTACACCTCACAACCATGAAGTTGTATTCTCCAAATCTCGATGCTCGGAACCGCCATGTGCATGGACGTTGACAACAAACCACATGCAACCTCTTAGTGCAAGAGAATTGCACCTTCAATTCAAAGTGGCCTCTTAATGCCATCAACCGCAACTCTGTCAACAATGCTTTCTTACTAGAGAAAATTTGCCCAACTGTAATTTTCGAAGTCCAATCACTTCGCGAAAACCCGTTGTCCAAATATGCTTCTCCATCATTTACACCGGCTTCATTGTACCGGTTCTGTTCACCTATTTGACTCCAATAATGTTCACGAATGGGTTCAGATTCTCCTCCTAAATGCATTATTGGCAGTTGGGCAGATGTGTTCAAGCAGCCCAAAATAGGAGGGGCAGAGTACACTGACACTTCATTTCTTTCAGTACCATTATCACCACCACGCATTTCCTCCACCTCTCTAAAATCAATCATATCCATAAAATATGTCCCTACTTCACCTCCCACATCAGTGCCATTTGTATTATTCCAAGTTACTTCATTGCTTTCAACAATGGTAACTGAAGAACGACCCATACGACTACTATTTGTCGTGATATGCATACTATTAACTACATCATTTGTCAGTCCTTTATCTTCTATATTCACGAGTAAGGGAGCTAGTTTTGAAGGTGTTGCCTCATAATTGTACTTCATAAAAAAATTGACGTCATCATCGTCCTCAATCTTTATGTGCTTCCACTCATTCGAGGCCACGAAAACTGAGAATTTTAAGCAAACCTTGTCTTCCCTGCTGTTTGTATTACCAATCTGATGCACACAGTCCAACAGGTCAGCAAATTTGATGGTCCATGGAACTATTAAGCCTTTTGAGTCACCCCCTTCGTATTTGCACATCTTCTTCAAGGTGACCGATTTTCCATTGTAGCACATGAGAATAACAATTGTCTCCATTTCTGACCATGACAAAACAACATTTCATTAACACAATATAACCACAATAACAAGACAATATAATGACAATATCACAGCAATATAATAGCAATATAACAGCAACATAACAGCAATACGACAGTAAAATAACAGGAACACAACAGCAATACACCAGTAACACATCACAATCACACTATATAGATCTACTACATCAAATGGAAAATCCCAAGTTTCAAGATTCACATATCCAGACCAATCTAAATGCAATTGGTACAAACGCAGATGAATGAGCATGAATATTCAACAAAACCTAACCCAAAGCAATTAAAGCCAAAACAAATTTAACACAAACCCAAACAATCAAAATATAACCCATTTTACATAATCCCACTGATATTAAGAAAATAACCATCAACACTACCTTTTCGAGATTGGCAATCCACTAGAGGGTTGCAAGCAGCTATTCAGAAGACATACCTAAAGGGAGGGGTTCGCGATTACAAATAGAGAGCAAGAGACCAAATAGGCGGAGAAAGAGATAGCTTAAAATGGGAGTCCTGACACAGATGCAAAATTGCTAGGAAAATGGGAGACTTGACAAGGAGTATCAGAATTGCCGATGGAAGCCCCTTCAGTGTGACTTGCCACGTTTTGATGCTAGGAAATTTCTAGAGTTGATGAGGGGGAAGTGGTTGTTGGAAATTTTTGCTCCTTTCCTTTTAGGGTCAAGATTTTGTGGCCTTGATCATTTTATCCTTCTCCTTTGTTGATCCAATATTTCAACAATCATCCCGGTCATCTCGTTTGTGTCCTTTTTTTTTCCTTTCATTCAGCTATGGTGTTTGTGTTCTTCAACAAAATTGTTGATTATCTAAGAAAGAGAGAGAAAGAGTGCATAGAGAGAGAAAGATGGAGATGGGAGAGAGTTGGGGGGAGAGAGAGAGAGAGAGAGAGAGAGAGAGAGAGATGGGTAGAGAGAGAGATCATAGGGGGAGTGGGAGTGGAAGGCGGAGGGGAAGGAGAAGGAGGGAGATACGAAGGGGAAATGATGACTTGCATGTTTTTTTTTTCTTTTAATTATTTTTCATGGTTGTTGAAGAAAGGAGGAGGAGAAGGAGCGATTTGGAAGATAGAGAGAGAGGGCAATGGTTGGTGCGGCTGGGTAGGGGGATGGGTGTGGGTGGGATCTAGGTGAGAGGTGCGGCTGGGAAGGGGGTTGGGTGTGGGTGGGATCTGGGCGAGAGGGTCAAGTAAAGAGAGAGAAAGAGGCAGGGAGAAATATTTTTTTAGTTCTAAATTTTTTAATGTTTTATTTTAATTTTTAAATTAGATTTAATCATTATAATATTTAATTATATTTTTATCTATGTGGAGGTGGGCTTCACTTGACACGTCACCCCTCAATTGGTGAATAATGAACCATGGCCATGTTTGGTACGCCTCACTGGACTAGACTGGGTTAAATAGCACTCAAAACCCTTGTCTGGTAAGAGACGGGAACTAACTTAAATGAGACTGTATAGTAATAGTGGAAAAAATGCATCACTTGCTCGTTTAATACAATGAGCCTGAAAAGTGGTTCGCTAAATAGCACGCTCGCTAAATAGAACACGTGAGTCCGACGCCTCACTTTAAAAAATATCATAATTTTATTTGTCTTCTTTTAATTATTGTTTTAGATCAATTGAATGACTTTTTTTTTTTGCAGCATTTATTTATTTTAGATAAAAATCCTTAAAATATTACAATAATTATTTTGATATTGCATTTGGAAAATCAAACTATAGTAATTTACAAATGTTTGATATTTTTGTGATATTGGAACAAGTTTAATAATTCATGATGTGGTGCTTTCTTTATCGCAAGCAATTTTTACCTTGTCAAATTATATTTTTCAGTTTGAAGTCAAAAGTCAAATATACAAAAATTATATATATAATTTTTTTCATTATTGTTTTACTTGGTCCCTAAAAGATCTAGAATTATATAGAGTGAGCTTAGCTCTTTTAACAATGTTTCGACCAACTAAGATTAATCTTGAGAAGTCAAAAAACAAATATCATAATTTTATTTTTCCTAAAAAAAAAACAGAATTTTATTTTTATTATTGTTTTAAAAAAAAAAAATTGTGCCAGATATTGCTATAAATCTTTGAATTGGGTTTTTTTGTAGCATTTATTTATCTTTTAGGTCAAAACCCCAATTAAATTTAAATATTATAAGAATTATTTTTTAGTCCAACACAGCACCAAACATAAGTCTTCACTATTTTTACAATCCAGCATAGACCAATCTGAGCTAATTCGAGACAGTCCGAGGATTTAGTCCAGTCCATAACAGTCCGCCTTGCCAAACGACCCCCATGGGTACAAAATTACATAAACACTCTTATCACATCATCAGTTTTAGAGTTTTGAATGGAGTTGACGGAAGGGGGCAAAGTGGATACCAAACCATGGTCAAGCGGAGTAAGTGGGCCACTTTAAATTTGAGGGGCAAAATGAGATTTGATTGTAGTTCAAGGGGGCATTGGTGTAAATAAGTCTTTTAGGAATAATGGTGAGTATAAAGATAGGATTGTGTTTTTTAAAATTTACATGGCGGGTGAGAAGATAAAATGAGTGGAAAAATAGGACAAAATGTGGAAATAGCAACACTCACTACTACGTTTTCCTATTTGCGCGACCGCATTTTGCACGACGAAGTAGTATTCGTCGCGCAAGAGATAAATATGCGATGAAAAAACACACTCGTCGCGCAAAGTGTGAAAAAGATGCTCGACAAATTCAATTTGTCACGCAAGATAACTTTGCACGACGCAAAAGACTCTCGTCGCGCAAAGGGAGGAAAAAAAATGAGGGAAAGTTTTTATGGTGCCAAAACCTTGCGTGACAACAAAGTCGTCGCGCAAAACAATTTAGTGCGACGAAAAAAAGTTTGGTCGCGCAAAGTTATATAACATATGCCCAAATTTATCTTTGGCGACAAACACTTGCGCGACGACCAGAATCGTCGCAAAAGAGATCTTTTGCGCGACGATAAGGACAGTCGTCGCGCAAGAAGTTGGGCTCATACCTTGAGCGACGGCTTCCTAATTTTGCGCGAAAATAACGGCAAGAACACTTTGCGCGATGAAAAACTTTGCGTCGCGCAAAACCTGGATGTCGGCACGAAGTTGCGGGACGGAAGAAATTTTTTGAGTGACGAAACGGGACATATGCGCGACAAAATTGGGATTTTGCGCGACGAATGTGTCCTGTTTGCACGACGGAAGTTTTCATTTTTTGCGCAACGAATAATGTCTTCGTCGCGCAAAACTCTTCTTCTTCATATGCTGGTTTCTGCCATTGCAGAGGCAGACTTCAAAAAAAAAAAACTCTGCTCTGCCTGCCTCTGGATCTACTGCAGCTTCTGCTTATGCTGGGAGTTGACTACGGTCATTAGGTATGTATTTGTAGTCGTTAGTTTGAAAGTATTAATTTAAATTCACACTAACGCGATTAATTTTGTTGTCTTTAGGGATAATTGTAATTTGCGATTGGTGGAAAACAATTGAGAAGGTATTTGATTATTTTAATATTTTTTGTTGTGAAAAATTATATTTATATTATGTTGTTAAGTTGTCCGTATAGCACAATGTGTTGTGATGTACGAAGTTAATTGAAATTAACTTCGTACTTTATTTTTTATTGTATTAAAACTTAGTTTCCCGTTTGAGATTAGTTGGATTTCGTGCATGGATGCGTAATGCATGACTGCAGTCCAATTAATTCTTGAATTGTCCCATTATTTGGACAGTTTGGTAATGCATAGTGTTGTCACGTAATCTACGGCTAAAGGACTAGGTTTCGATTGTGGAAATTTCGGTGTCATCTCGGTACGTTCTTCGGGTGGTACGTAGGTATTTATACCTATGCCCACCTCAAGAACTGTATCGAGATGCTGCCAAAATTCTTCCGTGTCGAAATCTAATCTCATGTAGCCGTAGGTTACGTGACAGGACTATGCATTCCCGAATGGGATAGGACCCTTACTGGAAGCATAAGGTGACATTATAACTTCGTATGAAGTTTTTGTAATTGTTGTGTTGTGATTGTGGTTCCAGGAATTATGAGCATGCTGTGGATACAGAACCCGAATAGATGTGCAGACGAATACTTGGATGGAATCGAGGATTTCATTGAGTTTGCACGTAGACATAACCCGGGTGCAACTAGAATCCGTTGTCCTTGTAGGAGGTGTAACAACACATTGTGGGAGACAATTGAAAATGTTGGATTTCATTTAGTAAGGAATGGAATGATTGAGACATATAGCATTTGGAACCTTCACGGAGAACAATTAGACAATGCTTCATCTTCAAATGCCATAAGAGTGGACAATGTTGAACCTATTGTGGATCCTAATAAACAAGTCATGGATATTATAAACGATGCTTTTCCATTTGCATCGACGAACATCAATCAAGAAGGGGAAGATGACGTGCCTACACCAATGGATCGTCTTTTTAAAAACTATTAAAAAATGCCAACCAAGAGTT
>NW_007362633.1:9323-26429 GCF_000346735.1 Prunus mume
CTTCCGAGGGGCTTTTTAAAAAAAAATTTAAATTTATTTTAGAATTAAAAAAGATAATGGTAATTATGCTCCATAAAAATAAGATCCATTATCTGATTTATCTTTTAATTTTAATTTTTTTTTAACATGAAAAAGTGTGAATTTACCATATTATCCTCATTTAATTAATAATTTCAGTTATTAATGTTTGCATTAACCAAGGGCATTTTCTGGTATTTTGAATGTTTTACCATTCTCTACCTTTTGCTTTATACATATAGATAATTGTAAACAATATGAAAGATAATTTTAGGAGTCACGAATTCTATAGGGTAAATGGAAACAAAATGTTAGTTATTTGGATCTGTTTGGGTTTGTGTGTAATACTTGATAAGCTATAAAATCAAATACACCAACCTTGACTCTCAGCTGCCATTGTCCAGAATAGGAAAGATCTTTTCCAAGAAACCAACAGTGTATGCTTATTCTGATGGGGTGAATTGTGTCGATTCTTTTGAGTAATATATTTGGAAATGCCCCTTGATTCCTTATTAACACGACTTCGAAGACAACTGGTACATTCCAAAATAACGGTTACTCGGACATCTTTACCTTGGCCATGAACCTCCTTTGGTTTATGATTCACTCAATTCTTTAATTTTCCGATCCGAAGTAAGTCTTTGAGTTCTTGATTAACTTGGTCCTTGCAATCCCTCAGCGATTAGAAGATCACTTTAATGAGTATAAGATGTATTACAATTTTACATTCTGCCACTTGATCAATAATCACTTGAGACTCAAAGTTAACCTCTTAATGGCCATGTATAACTCATCACTTCTCTATTCCAAAATCAAGCCCTTGTCATTATCAAAGTTTCACATGGAAATGTCGAAGTTCATTGGATATATAACACTCAAGACTTTTACAATCACACATATGAACCTTTGAAAACACATAACGCTTCCAACTGGAATGAGATCGAGAAACTGTTATAATTGAACTGTAAGAATGTTAGAAAGTCACAACTATTCTTTGCTCACCCTTACAAGATTGCTAAGGTCTTTTATCAAACGATACTTGATTAACTCATTCATGGATGCAAACTGCAAAAACCAAAAGCTAGTACTCTTGCAGTTTGAACTTTAAACCATTTGTTAAAACATAATGGCAATATACGCAGAATGAAAAATCTCCAGACTTATATTAACAAACTGTCATACTAATTAAAATAACAAAAAGAAATTGTAAACTGTAAATTCTAGCTCCCACTGACTCCCACTGACTTTAAGCTTCAAAATTTACTAACAGCCCCATGCTATTAACATGCCTATGAAACGCATGGTTAGGCAGAGATTTATTTAAAGGGTTTGTACCAATATGATTCAAAGTTGTTTAACCATCTCAGATATTTTATTTGGCTGATAGAAACTTCAACTGCAAATGCCTCATTCTTGATGACCTTCTATTTCCTTTTGCAAAATATACTGCTGCACTATTGTCATTCCACAACTGTATGGGTCTCTACATAGAATCTACAACTTTCAACATAGACATGAAGCTCTTAAGCCACATTGCCAAAGAGGTGGCTTCATATATTGCCAAAAATTCTGCTTGCATGGTTGAAGTCGACACATATTGCTGCTTAACACTTCTCCAAACTACTGCTCCTTCTGCAAACATAAACACTACTACTGATGTGCACTTTTTGGTATCTAAACAACCAGCAAAATCAGCATCTCCATATCCTTCCAGTCGCAAATCCTCCATTCTTCTATAAACCAGTTTGTATTCCTTAGTTCTCTGTAAATATTTTAACACCTTCTTACCTGCAACCCAGTAAGTTTGTCCTGGATTTGATTGAAACCTTCCAAGGACACTAATGTAGAAAGCAAGGTCAGGTCTAATACAGACTTGTGCATACATTAAGCTTCCTACTAATGATGCATAAGGTTTATCCCTCATCCCATTTTTCTCTTGCTCAGTATTAGGAGACTGATCACTGCTCTATTTGTCACCCTTTGACATGGGTGTTAGATATATGCCCTAGAAGCCAATATAAAAATAGATAATACTAGAGAAATAATATATATATATATATAATAATCAAAGGGGCAAGAACGTTGCTTTAGATACATAACATACACAAAGTTACAAGTCCATGGATTAAGATATAAATGAAAAGTGGTCTAAAGAAGTTAGATGAGTTAGATGCACGAGACCATTCCATATATATGAATATCGTATCCTAAAATGTTCCTGGTCATAAGATCACTAATTGGACAATGGTGACCTGCAAAGACTAGTACACATAATGTCTGCTCAATTGGGAGGATGACTAGTCTCAGTCATTCGTGTAGAGACATTGAGACAGATGTGTAGGTGTTCTATAGAAAATGGAGTCCACTGAACGTGGTCAACTATAGAATTCTTGTATGGAAGTCTTACTCACAAGTGTTAAACAAAGAATTCTAAGTTGTGATCATACAAATTAATCCTTAGACCTGAGACATCACAGTTGTCTTGTGTATATGTTGTTTCTCTTTGAGAGCACTATACAGTCGTATCAAAATAATGTGACTTAAAGGTGTTCCTCAAGATTCTCAGCATGTACGTAGAGACAGGTGAATGTACAATAATGAATCTATGCTCTTAGTAAGAAAAGAGAATACTGTATAGATATGATTCGTGAATCTTTTGCCAAAGTATTGGATGGAAATTGAAACAAGAACGTTTGCAATTTCATCAAATTGAATAATATAATCTAGAGATGTCATATTAGGGATTTTGATACAAGTTTACCATATCCCGAGAATATGACATAGAGTATTGAATTAGAGAAGGATTGAATTGCATTGTAATCACAAACTGACTAGGTTCTCTACATGAATTCTTTTTAGCTTGGGTAGCCATGACATACTGTTAGGTGTCACTCATGGCTTGTGGAAGCCCTGTAAGGACTAATTATAATTAGTCTTTGCCAATAGAGAGAATTGTATAGAGAGATACAATTCACACTTGATTCAGAGTGAATCATTCATACCCACTGCCTCACTAATTAGAACCTATAAAATTGCACACCGAAAAGGAATCGATTGGGAAATTAAGAAGAGAATGAATGATTATGTGACTTGGTGAAAGTCAATGTGAAAGTTAAAGGTCAAAGTCAAAAGTCAAAGGTCAAAGGTCAAACGATTGACCCGATACTTGACACGGTCAACTAAGGATGACCAGGATCAACACTCGTTAGACAAGTGAGTGATTAAATTAGTTAAGTCATTGGAGTAATTAAATTGATTAGATTAATTTAATTATTCAATTAAAGTTATGAAATTTTAATTAAAGGTCCCATATGACTTGGAAATTCAAAAGGGGTTTGACCATATGGACTTAGGCACCTATGTGACACATTATAGGATTAATGTATTAGACCAAGATAGCACAAAAGATGACACACATTGGGGGGGGGGGGGGGGGGGGGGGGGCGGGGGGGCGGGGGGGCGGAGGGGGGGCGGGGGGGGGGCGGCCGCCGCGAGAGGAGAGAGAGACGCGGGAGAGAGAGAGAGAGAGAGAGAGGAAAAAAAAACTGAGGGCATTTCTGACTTTTTATCAAAAATTTAACCTCTTAAATCTATCACATCAAGTGAGGGTGCTAGCACCATTCTTCATTTGTTGTCTACTCATTTTCTCATCCCATTCAATCCTTGGTAAAGAGCTTTGAGGAGGTGCATATCTTTGTATTAGATGTGGTATCCCTAGATATGGCATGCTAGTTGATTTATACTCTCAAAGTTTGGGTGTAGAGTTTTTAGAAATCTCTACACAACACCATTCCCACAATATTCCCTTCAATGGGCACATCACAACCTGTGCAATTATCCATGTTGAATCTGTTGAGTATCCTTTCAACATAGCCTTTCTGAGATAAACCTTTTTGAGATAAACCAAGTAACTTTCTTTTCTGTCCCTTATAATTTTGATTCCCAAAACATAGTTGGCTTCTCCTAGATTACTCATGTCAAAATGATTAGATAACATCCTCTTGGTGTCATGAAGTAAAGACAAATTACTGATTGCCATAAGAATTTCATCAACATATAAAAGCATGAATAAAAAGTATGTTCCATTAAACTTCATATAAATGCATTCATCCAGTGGATTATCAAATAAAACCTTGAGATTTCACTACTTCATCAAATTTCAAATACCACTGCCTTGAGGCTTGTTTTAAACCATAGATAGATTACTATAGTCTGCAAACTAGATCTTCTTCCCCTTTAAAACAAAACCATCTGGTTGCTTCATGTAGATCTCCTCATTGAGGTTTGTTAATGTATGCATTTTGAGTTTTTCTTTTGGCTTCCCTTGACAATTTTGTAATAGGATTTTATTATTTTTATCAAGCTCAAGTTTAGATTAAGAATAGCTTCTCTAGATGTTCTTAACTAACAACTATCCTATGGATGTTCAAGCAAATTGACAAAGGTAAATTGTGCATTGCATCACATTGCATTAAATTGATTTCATAAAATGATGACTAGTCATCTGTTTCTCGTATGACTAGTCATCCTTGCTTTGTAGGATTTCTAGCTGGATAACCAACTATTTTGTCTTATTCTATTTTCTCTCTCTGCTGCCTTGTACAATTCTAACCTAGGAATTTTGGTATAAAAACAGCCACATTCCTCATTTGGCAGTCGTCACTTTGGGGGACAAGGTTTTGGAAAGTTTCATAGCAAACTTTCGCTCCTTCTTCCTCAAGAGTAACCTTCATATTTCTCATCTTTGAGTTTTCCAAATTGTTTCTTTTTGAAAACTGCATTTGAAATATGAAAACTTCATCTTGCTAGATCAAACACTCTATCATTTATATCTAGGTCAGATTCAAGATTGATTTATTCAAGAGTATGGTTTCTTAAAGAAATTGGTCATTTTCTCCATGAATCCAAATTTCATTTCTGTCTGAGTTAGAGCTTGCAAGCTAGTGCCATGGGATGAACGAGCTGGAGAAGGAGCTGTCATTGCCATGAAGAACTGAGCTTCAGGCTTTGCTAAGTTGGAGAAGAAGATTGCACAAAGGAGGTATAGCTAATCTTCCTAAATAGATCTAGGTTTTTCTTGAGCTTGCTTGTGTTCCTTTGTAAGAATCTTTTTCTACTTAGTGGATTGCCTGGTCGGTTGCTGACCCCTAGTTTTTCCCAATGGTGGGTTTCTGGGTGAACAGTTTCTGGTTTCCATCTCTGTAAATTTTCTGGGTTTGTGTTCTTGATAGTTGACTAGTCATCTAGGTTTGTGCGGTTGACTAGTCATCTTTTTCTGCTGTTTGGTGTTTGCTTGATTATGTTGTCTTCACACATTTTCACCATAGTTGTTGCTAGCACAGGGGATGCCAAGATTGATAGGTCCTTCTGAGTGCCTAGGTTGTCACTAGTAATTCTCTAGGCTTGCAGGTACATCTTGGTATGCTCTATGTATGTTATTGTTTGGTATAATTCATATATGACAGTTGACTAGTTATAAGAGTATTTGGTCAAGGTCTAGAGTGTGTGAAGTTTGCTGCGTTCTTGGTTGAATATCTTTTAAATTTACCCCTTGTCACCTAAGTACCAATTTCAAGGTTCCCATTTAAAAAAGCCATCTTAACATCCATTTGATGAAGGTGTAGATCAAAGTGCGCTACCAAAGCCATTATCACCCTAAATGAATCCTTGGTAGAAACTGGAGAAAAGGTTTCATTATAGTCCCTTCCTGTTGAGTGTAGCCTTTTGCCACTAGTCTAGCCTTATATCTATCAATTTTCCCTTGTATATTTTTCTTTGTTTTGTAAACCCACTTGCAGCTTATAGGTTTACAACTCTGTGGCAGTTTGACAAGTTTCCAAACTCCATTCTAGCTCATTGAATCGAATTCAGATTCCATAGCTGCCATCCAATGTTCACTTCTGTCACTTTCCACAGCTTGTTTGAAAGTGATAGGATCCTTCAAGTTGTTGATATCTTGTTCAGCTTCTTGCAAATAAACATAATAGTCATGTGGCAAAGCTGGCCTTCTAGGTCTTTAAGACCTTCTTAGTTCTTGGTTATGAGGTTGTGCCACTTGTATCTCAGGTTTTGCATTTATTTCCTGATCATGGTGGTCATCTTCATGAATTGGTGTGATTACTTTGTTAACAAATGGAATTGCTGTAGTCTCTTTTCCTTGTTTTTCTTTTACTGCAAGTTCCTGATGCTCTAATATTTCATCAAACTCAAATTCGACCCTTTCATTTTCTATATTCTCCTATTCAATGAAGATTGCCCTTTTGTGTCTCTACAAACCTTGTATTGTGCTTTGGACAGTGAAATCTGTAGCCTTTTGTCCTGTTTGGATAACCACACAAAATAACAACTAATTGTCTTTGAGTCAAGTTCTCAAGTGATTAAACTTGGTTTTCTATTGCACCAGATTTCATAGGGAGTTCTATCGACACTTTTAGTAGGTGTTCTATTAAGCAAGTAATTTGCTATCTTCAAAGCTTCTCCTCATAAGAAATTTGGTAGTGCTATGCAACACATCATGCTTTTCACCATTTCTATCAAAGTTCTATTTCTTCTCTTTGAAACACCATTTTGCTAAGGTGTTCTAGGATTCGTGTACTGAGCCACAATGCCTTCTTGTTTTCTACCTTTCTAAGTGAATTTTCCATAGAACTCTCCACCTCTATCAGACCTCACTACCTTTATCTTCAAATCTAATTGCTTTTCCACTTCAGCTTTGTAAATTTTAAACATGTCTAAGGCTTTTGATTTTTTTTTTTTCTGTTATCAAATACACATATCCATGCCTTCAGAAATCATTTGTGAAAGTTATAAAATATTTATAACCATCATGTGTATCGATTGGAAAAAGTCCACATATATCAGTATGTATAATCTCTAGCAATTTTTCACTCCTTATTGCTCCTTTCTTTTGCAAGTTTGTCATTTTTCCTTTGCACATTCAATGCAGACTTTATCTTTATCACAGTGATTTAGTGGTGGTAGCATAGATTCTTTGCTTAAGAGGTTCATCCTTTCTTTTGAGATATGTCCAAGTCTTGTATGCCAAAGTGTATATGATTCTTCTGTTCTTAATTGTTTTCTGCGTATCACATTTAAATTTGCAGTGCTTTGATTTGGAGAATTGCAATTTAGACAATAAATTCCATCAAGAATAATGCCATTACCAACAAAACTTTTATTTCTGAAAATGGAGAATCCAAACTTATCAAACTCGAACTGTAAGTTTGATTGAACAAGTTTACTAATTGATAAAAGGTTCCTTGTCATAGAAGGAACATAAACTACATCTACTAAATCCAAAATAAAACTAGAATCTAAAACAAGACTAGCTAAACCAATAAATTATACTTTGACTCTTTCTCCATTTCCCACGAACACCTTTAAGCCATCCCTGCTTGGCACCCTCTTGCTTTTGAACCCCTGCAAAGAATTAGGTAGATGAACTGTTGCACCACTGTCTAACCACCATGAATCAGATAAAACTTCAACTATGTTAGATTCATAAACTACTGAAACCAAATTCTTAGCGTTTGCCTTCTATTTTTCCGGCCAATGTTTATACCTTCTACAATCTATCTTCATATGTCCAAATTTTCTGCAGATGAAACATTTGAGGCCTACTGGATTCAGTCCTTTTGAATCTTCTTCCTTCTTATTTTTCTTACCTGCAGTTTTGTTCTTAATAGTCTCCTTGACTTTTGGTTTGGCTTCATGTACAAAATTGACATGTTCCTTAGCTTTCTCCTTTCTTACATTTTTGCTCTTCCTGCACACAGATGCTTGTGAGGTCTATTATTGTCCAGATTTCCTTTTGAGCCACATATGCGCTTTTGAGATGTCTAAAAACATTTGGTAGAGAATTAATAGCAAAGTGTACCATCATTGGCTCGTCTACATTGACATTGAGTGCCTTCAATTTGTTCCCAATCTCGAGCATATTGTGTTAAGAAAATCTTTTGCGTTTTCAGATGCTGTTATGCTCCCTTTAACAGATGGAGAAATTGACCTCTTCATAATTAGGATAGCCATCTTATTTGCCTTGATCCATTTGGCATACTTAATCTTAACTTCTGCAGATGCATTAGCAGCAGGTACCAGAGGAGCATCTTCTTCCAAAACCATTTTATAGTCGAGCAATCCTAAAGCAATTTCCAAGTCCTCTCTCCATTTCTTATATTTTAAGCCAAGGAGAGTCTCAATCGAGTTGTGGTTAACTGAAAACATATAAACATGTATACTTAAAACTTTAGCCCCAAAACTTTAAATTAAATATGTTCGATCCTCACCTTTAGGCAGAGATTCAATCATATTTATCAACCACTGAGGTATGAAGAAATACAAACTTCTTTTGAACAAAATCTTCCTTATCTTTGGATAAGAAAAATTTCATACTAGTTTGTATGCTTCATATCCCATGTTGTTCTACTACAAGTAATTACATGAAGATTTACTCACATCTTTGGACAGAGAGCTATTCCTCCATGTAATTTCTTGTAGCACAATCTTGATTGTGAACTTTTGAATGTATCTAGATCTTGGAGCTTATTTAGTTTGCTTTGGCTTACTAAAAATACTGTAAGAGATATGCATTCAGTGATCAATGCTTTCTCTTGTCACGACAAAGTGATAATCTTTATACTGTTATCGTGACAAGCTTTCTGAAAACTGTTTTGAAACTTGACTGTTTTGTAGAACTTGATTTTCTTGACTCAAAATTGGTTAAATAAGAGATAATATAACATAAAGCTTTGATACCACATGTAATTGATAAGCTATAAAATCAAATACACTAACCTTGACACTCAGTTGCCATTGTCTAGAATAGTCACAAGAACAAGAAAGATCTTCTCCAAGAAACCAACAGTGTATGCTTATTCTGATGGGGGTGAATTTCTAATAGCTAAAGTTGGTTATGGAGGGAGCTCTCTATTTATATGCATATATCTCTCAGAGTTTTGCCCATCAAGGAACTCTAAGAGATGTCCTTAATGCAGTAGATGTTGGAGTTCCAATCCTAATAGAGTTAGGAATCCCAAAACCTTTACATTTCTGTGTAACATATTATCCAAAGCTGCTGATCGAGTAAGTCTTTGAGTTCTTGATTAACTTGGAGTCCTTGCAATCCCTCAGCGATTAGAAGATCACTTTAATGAGTTTAAGATGTATTACAATCTTACATTGTGTGCCCGGAGAGTTCTAGACTCTATTAATTATTTTCTCGCATTAAAAAAAACGAATTCTATGAAGCTATAATGCTACATTTTCAAAATATATGAAATCTCGTCGTAGACAATTGTAGCTTATAATATATTTTTTTTACATGAATTATGAATGAAAGTATTATTGTTTCATTTTCAATGTTTTTTTCATCCTAATGTTTTTTTTTTGGAAGTTTTACACTATGACCCTTCGATGTAAGATTCTTGAATCCGCCACTGCTATGGGATAAATGGAATCAAAATGTTATTATTTTGCAAATATTTGGTTATTCTTACATATTCTAAGGTGAAAACATATAAATAAATGAATAAATAAATAAAACAATTCGTTGAACCATTGTCTTCAAGTTTGTACAGGCTAAATGCGGAAAAAAAAACATCTTTTAAACCATTTTTGGTTATGATGGAACCTCTTCACCTTAACTCAGTGTAACAAATCCAAGTCTTATTGATTCAATTAAGCAAACAGTTTTCAAGCATTGGAGATAAGTTTCCCCAATATAGTTACTTAGCAACTAAACACACTGTAAAACCATCCCTGAACAACAAAACACATTGTGTTAACTAACTAACAATTGATGTGCATAATTACATATCATTTTATACCATCCTAGTTTATCTTTTGGTTATGGTTTTTGGTTGAAACTTGTGCTTTTAACTCTTTTTCGGCTTTGTTTCAGTTCATTAAGTTTTAGGATTCATTAAGTGCATTTTGGAGTAAGATAGCTCAAAATTGTCTCTGTAAATCAGTCAACTTCATGGATTGCACTGTACATGCTCGGGAAGAACCAACTAGTGAGCCGAATACAGTTGGAAAGCTATGAAGCTCTAGTTTTTGGAGGATTTTACAGTTTGTAATTCGGAGCTTTGTAGAAGAAGGTAAGACAGTTTTGGTACCATATGTTCATTTCACAAATCTCCTTGAAAATTGCCATGTCACCATTACCATGTCGTCATGTTATGACACATAGAAGTCCAAGTCAACAGCTCCACATGGGATTATATGTCAAGAGCAATTGGGAGAGTAATTATCATTTGGAGAAACAACAGAGAAAGTCCACCAAAGTAATTAGTGTAGTAGATGGCTAGAGGAGTTATTGGGCAGCTGGAGCATTTGGCATTTAATGAGGCAGTTGGACAGCAGCTGAGAGAGGTGTGCTTCATAAGCCAAAAGGAAATAACGAAAATTGAGAGTAAAACTCTATAAATAGATGGCAGTAGCTGGAAGAATGGAGACATTCCATCATTTACACTTACACTGACAAAAGAGAGAGAGAGAGAGAGTTGTGAGTCACAAAGGGAGACAAGAGAGAAGGCAGCAATTGGAAGGCTTTGGCCTCCTAGCAACCATGGAGTTGGAGCTTCACATCTTTAACATGTTGTTCCCATCTTATTCTCCTCCCTTTGTCTATATTTCCTTTATGTTTTTCTTAGTTGTACTTTATTTTTCATTGTCCTATAATTTTTTGTTGTTGTTATGAATATGAGGATTTTAAGTTTTCAAGTTTGATTAGTTTTCAAATTTCAACTACGGTTCTTGTTCTTATTTATTATGCTTATAAGTTGATATGATTGTTTGAATCATTGATCACCATTAAAACTTGTATGTTAGCTATCTTGGTTGGAATTATGAGTAGACACCATATGCCTGAATTTGAATTGAACTATGAATAGGAAGAGTATGTATAGACAGTCGACAACATGGCTTAAGTATATGCTTGGTTGTTTAAAACATTCTTCTATACTTAATGGATTCTTAATGCTTAATTTAGGTTCGACAACAAGGATATGATTAGGGAATTAGGAATACAAGGTTATGACCAAACATCACGGCTTAATCATATTATAGAGAGAATCAATCTGTGAATCTGAATTGGACTTGTTAATTTGATTGCTTGAGATTTAGGATTGGATTGTTTCTCTAGTGTCCTAAAACTGTTTTAAAACCCAAAATCAGTTTCAATGTTGTTTCTTGTTTGCTTGTTTAATTTATGTTTTCAATTTGTGTACTCAAATCTATCTTCCCAATCTCCTTTGAACCTTGCTTTCCATTTCTGTTTTGTTTTAGCTATAACTTCTTGTTTTTTGAATTGGGTAATCTAAGTACGTAACTAATATGAACTTCTCAGTCCTCGTGGGTACAACCTCATACTTGTCTTGCTATACTATCTAATTGGGCCGTATACTTGCGAGTTATCAAAATTTTGACGTCGCTGCCAAAGAGTGAACACAAGTTTTTCCCTAGTTACCTTATTCCCTTTGTTTAATGATAGTTTGCTAATTAGTTGTCTTTTGTTTTCAGGGATAACCAAAGACCAATTGAGAATGAGTGTGTTTCCAAAGGACAAGGCTAAGTTCTTGAAGAAGTTCTTCTTTACATCCAAACCAACATGTTCAGGTTCTATCTTTCTAACTCTATCTGTCTCTCTTTTAGTTTCAGTTTTTAAGTCTTTCGTGTCATGCTTTCCTTCTTGTCTTTGCATTGCATTCCACTTCATTTTGTTTTTCACATTAAGGACAATGTTCAATTCAAATCTAGGGGAAGGTTTTTCATATTTTTGTGTTTTTTTTAGAGTCATAAAGGTTTTCCATATTTGTGTGTGTGTGTGTGTTTTTTTTATAGTCATAAAAGAGGGATTTTTTTTTTTGTTGGTTTAAATTTTCTTGTGATTTATTTTCATTCAATCAGTGATATAGAGCTGCCATGGAGACTTTTCATATCATAATTTTTTCACTTCCCAAAGCTTTTACTCTTAGAATTTTGCTGGCTAAAGTACCTTACTCAAATGCTTGAAGGAGAAAGTGTGTATCGAGCCTATTTAGTTTGTTGAGAGGGTTTAAAGTGTTTCTACTCCTCATTCTTACTAATTTTCTTCAATTTACTCTAAATGCTCTCATTATTCCATTTTGATTGAATACTAAGGATGCTTCTCTTTTGCAGATACCATGTGTTTACTCTCACTCATGAATGAACTCACTAAAGTGATGCTAGGCTATGTGTGCTTAAACATTCTAAATGCTTTATTTTTAGGGAGATTCACTATAATACCCAATATAGGAGCCCAAATTATAAAAAAAACCCTATGAAATGAACTTTAGGAACACACCCAAAACTCATTTACAACATTAAAAAAAGGCTTTTAACTTCTTTTAAATTACAAAACTGCCACTGATTTCTTAAAACAAACCCAACCCAAAAACCTCATAAAACAGCCCAAAACACTCAATGGGGCATTAAAGTAATTTAATAATTAAAATTAAATTTAATAGGGCCAACTGTCATTTTTTGGGTTTTTTTTTTTGGGTATGTTTATAGAAATTAAATGGTGTAGGGTTTATTTATAGTTTTAGTGCTAAGAATGGGTACATGACTAAATATCTCTTCTTTTTAACCCACCCATGTGTATGCTCCATCACCCTTTTGAAGCCAAACACTTCAAGCCTTTTTCTTCCATCACCCGCCTCATTCCCCTACATTTTTATCGTAATATGAGATATTTAACTTATTGTGGCCATACTCAAGGTGTTGCTAAGATAAAGTTTTTGCTAAGATTTTTTTTCATTTAAGTACATGGCAACAACTTCCTTGCCACAAACTTTATCTTAGCAACCGTGCCATTCCAATCCATATTTTTGCTGAAGTTTATTTTTGCTTTTGCTTCTTTGTATTTTAGAAATGCATATTAAATAACTCATTGTTCTATTTAAGTGTATTTGAGAAATTCCTACAACTAGTTTTCCTCGCTTAGGGTTTTTCCCATATGGTTTTTCTCATAAGGTTTTAATGAGGCCACTATTAACATGTCAGTTCTTTTGTATTGTTCTTGGGATATTAATGGAATTTATCTTCCTTATAAAAAAAGAATTATTCAGTGATAAGGCTCTGATACCAATAAACATGATCTCTATTATTATCAAGGTTTCTTACAAAGGACTCTAGTAGAAATTTCACTCTGCCTTCCTCAAGAAGGAGATGACTTATTTATAATACAAAAGAGAATCTAACCATTATAACAACTTTACACATGTTAAACACATATTACACTACAATATCTAACAAGACACTATTCATGCTACACGAGCTAACACAACTTGCTGAATCTATGTGCTAAAAACCATCTGCTAATTCTATGCGCTAAACTTTCTCAAGAAGGCTTATCTAATTCCACCATGTATCACGACGAGGCGACATCCATTTGTTCCTTATTAAGCGCAAACAACAAAGGGTCCATGTGGATTTGTTCAATAGCCTCTTTTTATAAATTATATTAGCAGATGTTATCAAAATTAAACCTGTCGCCAAACACTTAAACTGCTTCGTCCAATTGATGAGTGGTGAAAATTATTCATAAATTTCATTCCTCCAAATGCTGGTCAAACTTTGGTACTCCTATCACGACGATGGCAATATCTATATGTACTTCCCTAAGTGTAGAAAATAAAGGTTCCAATGTGGATCTAATGAAAAGTCCTCGCATAACACTAGATCCACTGATACTATCAAGATTAAACTTTCTGCCAAACACTTTAACTAATGCATCCAATTGATAAGTGGTGAAAATTGTTCATACCATCCGTTCCTCCAAATGCTGGATAGACTTTGGTCCTCCTGTGACAACGATATATTGCGACATCCATTTGTACCTCCCTAAGTGCAAAAAATAAAGGTTCCAATGTTGAGCTATTCAAAAGCTCACTCATAAACAGCAAAGACTGAAACGTGGATTAACTCAAACTTCCCTCCACAAGATTTATCTGTTTCGTCCAATTGATAATTGGTAAAAAAATATTCATATTAGTCATTCCTCTAAATGTACGATGATGACATCTAGTTGTCCCTTCCTAAGCGCAGACAAAGATTCCAATGTGGATCAATTCAAAAGCTTCCATCTTATTGTTTTTTTGCCCAAACATTCCATCAAAATTTCCAATTTGGTGGGGCAGTCTTGATGGTTAATAGTAAGGCACCTGTTTATCATCATCGCCATTGGAAAGCTGCTTCTAAGGCATAGTCTTTTTAATTACTAGCTCTATAAACTCCTTAAGCTTCGATTTCTAAAAACTCATTCCAAACAAGGCATTATATCAATAATTCTTTCTATGTACTAACTTAATTATAAAGAATAAGGTTATACAAATTTACCATCTTCGCAGGATTGCTTTTCTTGTCCTCCACATACTATAAAATATCCCTAGCCCCACATGGTTTAGTTATATCTTCAAGTTTGCCTACGTTGTGGCCTTTAATCAACTAGGGCAATACAACTCCAAATGCAAAGATATCTCACTCATGAGACATCAAAGCTACCTCCGTAAGAGTTGAAATCGAACCTTCCATGTGGATTTATTCAGAGGTCCTCTCATAAAAGGAGATTCGTTAATCTATCAATATAAAACTAGCCATCAAACACTTTAACTATTTCGTCCAATTGATAAGTGGTGAAGGTTATTTATACGAGCCATTCCTCCAAATGTTGGTTAAATTTCCATTTGTACAAGCCATTCCCCAAAAGGTTGAAATGTGGATCGACCCAAATGCCCTCTTAACACTAGATTAGTTGATGTTATCAATATCAAACTTCCCTCTGCAAGATTTAACTGTTTCGTCCAATTGAATTGGTAAAAAATATTCATAGCAGTCATTCCTCCAAATGTACGATGATGGCATCTAGTTGTCGCTCCCTAAGCGCAGACAATAAAGGTTCCAATGTGGATCTATTCAAAAGCTTTCATCTTATCGTTTTTCTCCTAAAAGATTCCATCAAAATTTCCAAGTTGGTGGGGGCGCTCTTGAGGGTTAATAGCGAGGCGCCTACTTATCATCATCGCCATCTGGAAAGCCTCTTCTAGGGCATAGTCTTTTTTAATTACTGGATATATGAACTCCTTAAGCTTTGATTTCTAAAAACTCATTTCAAACCAGACCTAATATAAATAATTCTTTCTATGTACTAGTTTAATTATAAAGAATAGGGTAGTTATACAAATTTACCAGCTTCGCAGGATTGCTTTTGTTCTCCTCCAAAAACTGTAATGTATCCCTAGCCCCACCTTGTTTGGATATATCTTCACGTCTACCTACCTTGTGGCCTTTAATCAACTCGTGCAACACCACTCCAAATGCAAAGATATCTTCCTCATGAGACAACAAAGCTACCTCCATAAGCGTTGCTATCGAACCTTCAATGTGGATTTATTCAGAGGCCCTTTCATAACACTAGATCTGTTGATCTATCGAGATTAAACTTGCCATCAAACACTTTAACTATTTCATCCAATTGATGAGTTATGAAGATTATTCAAACGTGCCATTACTCCAAATGATGGTTAGACTTCCATTTCTACCTTCATAATCACAAACAACAAAGGTTCTAACTTGGATTTACTCAAAAGCCCTTTCAAATGTGGATTTTCCCCATAAGTAAGGGTCTTCACAGGGATTCAACCCTAATGGGTCGTGTATGAAGTATAAAAAATGCATATGGGGTGGGGTTGGAATTTTTCAAGTATGGTGTTCCAAGAGGAGAAGGGATGGCTTTCTAACCCCGACCCGAAACCTCCTTGTTTAGAATATATGTAATTTATTTTATTATATAATTATGTCATTAAGATGTATGATCGTGGTGGTACTTCTGTAATGAAGACCATGTCTTGAACATGTAGTTATCACATGTTTTAATTATTTAAACTAGTCTAGACTTTTAGTTATGATATGAATTTTTTTTTTTAAAATGATGAATGAGATCTATAGTACCTCGATTGTTGTTCTTGCATGATTGGTTGTTCTTGGAAGCTTGGTTGTGGGATCAACGTGCGCATCATGGCCATAAAATGTGTGTGAGGGAGGGAGAGAGTGGGATTGAAACCAAGAAAAATAATGCTAATTTGGGCACATTGTGATAAGTTCATAATTTCATACATTCGTATGCCTTCTTTACTTAATGACTGTACTTAATTTATCTTTATTTTGAGTCACTTAGGTTAAGACAGCAAGAGATCACATTTGAGGCAATCCATGCTTGTTAAGGGCTGATTGGGATAAGAGGAATATAAGCTTAAAGACAAACCCAATTTGGGCCACACTCCTTGTCAGTCCAGTTTCGTGGGTCATTTTGCAGTCCTCATTTCAGCAACTTACACAGGTCGGATGAGGAGACATCCTTGATAGAAGTTGTTCCAATGGGTGTCTATTATAACATATCCAAATTTCAGCCCAATTGGATAAATCTGGACCCCTCAGTAAATCAAAGACTGAACCAAGTTCACAGAAATGTCATGTTGGCTGCCATTACATTTAATGTGTATACATCCCTAGAGCCATGTGCTAAGTATGGGGAGCCATACATGGGAGTCAAATCAGCTCAAAAACTCAGAAGGATTAACAAAAGTCAAGTTTTCCATAAAGAAACCATACCAAAGCATGTATTTGGCAGCTGGAGCAGGTGGCAAGTATGGGCATCTGGAGCAGTTGGCAAGTATGGACAGCTGGAGCAGTTGTGTAACACCCCGACCCCAAATTTATCCCACGTTTAATTAATTTAAGTGGAATTGAGAAATTACCCGTGGGATAAGGGTATTTTGGTCATTTTCTTACCCAGAAGGAATTTGGGAATTCCGGTTGTACCGTTGCGTAGAGCACGGTGAGATGAGTTCGTAGACACGTAGTGGGCTCGAATCGGAGTTGTAACGAGAGAGATATGATCAGAAGAAGCTCAGTGGCATAATCGTAAATATTTGGAAAATGGATTTTTGGTTAAAAAGACGGAATTGCCCCCGTCTGTCTCTCTCTCCCCCGCGAGTCTCTCTCTCTCCCCGACGGCAGCTCCCTCCTCTCTCTCTTCGAAACTCCGGCCACCGTCCATGTCAGTGG
>NW_007362634.1:6686-20737 GCF_000346735.1 Prunus mume
CGGGGGAGGGGGGTGTTACTTCTTTATTTACATTCCTTTTACTTTCATTTATTTTATATTACTCCATTTTGAAAATGAAAATAAATAAATGAATCACATCATCTACCCATTACTTCATAATAATAATAAATAATAATAATAAATGCAGAAAAATTGCTACCTCTTCTCTTTCACGCCAATAACTTGCCCTTTTTTCCCCTTTCACTTTTATTGTCTTGTGTTGCACAATTTGCCTCTTTTTTTACACACCTCTCACATTTGTCAACATCTACTACCCTACCTACCAATATTCATCCCTTTGTCTCTCTGTCTATTTCCTCGTAGACACTCTCTCTTTGTCATTGTTTACCTTTTCTGATCTTTATTCCCTCTCGGTCCCGAGTCCACTCCTCTCTTTCGGTGGTCTCCCTTACTTTTGTGCTATCTTCTCACAGCAGTATTTTCTCTCCTTTTTTGGTTCCACACCTCCTTTTCTTCCTCTAATCTCATATTAAAATGAGTGCTGTTATTTTCACCCACCTGTCCTATTTTCCCACTTACCTTATCTTCCCACCCACCATATAAATTTGCAAAAACATAATCCTATTTTTCTACCCACCATTATTCATAAAATATCCTTTATGGTGCATCCCACCATTGTTTTTGTAAATAATCCATAATCAAAGTATGAATTTAAATACTGAACAATAGTTTGGGAGTTGTCTGCGTAGATAGAAACTGAGGAATTTAAACTAACTTCAAATTTGGGAAGAGTTAAAATTTTGAAGATAAGGTGGGTGGAGAAATAAGATAAAGGGGTAGAAAAAGCAGCACTCTTTAAAATTGGCCACATGTCTTTCCCATGCTTTACCTTTTAGGTTAAAGGGAAATACCACTAAATACCACCCATAATTAAACTTAATCTGCAAATATCACCCTTGGCCACACATTTTGCAAATACAATCTATAAATCATACATGAAAAACAATAAAAGAGAAATTAAACTAAACTAAATGACTATGAATATACCGATAGCGAGTGTAATCGTCGTGGTGCAACAAACCATGCTGCATCTGAGCAGATCAAGAGATGCAATACTGTAAAAATCAAATTAGGTTTCCAACACCTAATATGAGAAACAAGCTTCAAAATCTCCTCATCACGCTCATCAAAACCCTCGCACTCCCTCACATCCAGAAGCACAAGCTCTCTGCACTCCTTTAGCAACATCACAAGATCGTTCTTCTCCAGGCATGACAGCCTGAAGCACAGGTGCTTCAAATGAAATTATTTACAATCAGAAATAACTTATTAAAAACAAATGCACATACAATTAAAGATAAGAATTCCCATCGTTTAACCCAAAAAAAAAAAAAACACAAAACAAGAAGCACCCAAATAAACAACATACTAGTTAGTCACAATAAAAGTGACTTTTTGCCTTTTTTTCGTTTTTGGGTCAATTCTGCCGACACTTACTTTTTATTCTTCTTCTGCTCCTTTTCTCTTTCATTTTCCTATCACCACCAACGTTCATCTTTTTTTTTTCTTCTTCTTCTTCTTCATAATACCCAAACTCGTGGGTACTATTCATCACTCTAGAAGTCCAATTTCGAAAGCTCAAATAAAAAAACTTCATTCATCAAAGTTGTTCATCTGTTCTGTTTGAATACTATAACATACCCAAACATGAGCATCATCAGACCGGTCTAGCTACCTCGAACCGGCTATGACATTTCTATGTTTATCCATGGCTGGTGAGTTTTCTGCAGCTCGGTTTTCAACAGTTTTCTTTAATCTCCATTGCTTGTTTGACAAAACGTCCTTCTCTAAGGTTGTTCCTCAGTTGGAGAACTTTGACATCCAAAAATCAGAGCAATCCAACTACTCTAGCGATGTCTGTGGTAAGCATGTTCGTCACTTCCTCGGATTCTGCTGTTATCACTGTACAGTACCTTATTCACTCTTGTATGTCACTTTTCCCTTGCTCAGACGACAATACTTCCTTCATGAAGCTTGTTCAGAATTCTTTTCTCTACAATATATCCAAAAATAGTGGCAGTCCAACAAGTGTAGCTTTCTCGGCAGTGGTACACCTGAAACAAGCTTTTGTTAGTTTTCAAGTGTTGTTTGAATTGGTTATTTCTGTTTGGGAGCTTCACGTAGGATTTCGGACCAATATTAAGGTAAAGTTTTAAGATGCTTTGATTTCTGGAAATTTGTGTCTGAGTTGTTGGCCGAAGCCGAATTTGAAAGTGGAAGAACCAAAAGATAATTTAAAATAAGTATATGTAAATTGAAAATAAAGGAAAATGTAAGGACCAAAGTGAAATTATGGATAAGTCTGAAGACTGAATTGTATTGGAAAAAGTATAGGGGCCAAAGTGAAAATAAAGAAAAGTATGAGGACAAAAGTGAAATTATTGACAAGTGTGAGGACTAAAGTTCAATTAAAGCTAGTTATAATGACTAAATTGCAAATAAGGGTTTTTAGTAACATTTTTGAAATGTTGGCCTAGGAATCAGTTGCCCAAGCAAGAACAATTTGAGTTCAAAGGTGTAGAATTCAAGTGAGGCATTAGCTTTGGATTCCAGGTAGGGGGACTCACTCCCAGACTTGTATTTTTGTGTATGAATGACATTGTATATATTGTTGTGTGCGAAAACGAAAACTGTAATGTTTGTGATTGCCTAATTAACACTTTAGTTTTCTTTATTTTCTTTACTTTTTTTTTTGGTTGGGTGAGCAAAACACAAGTGGTTCCTTTACACTTGAGTAGGAAAACTCTTGTTCGTAACTTTAGTAATATTCTTTCTTTATTTTGGGGATTAAGGTCCTATTTGTTTACTTTCTCCGGTTTCATTGCTTTTCTTCTTTTGCTTGTTCTATTTCCCCCATCTAGTATCAGAGCCATAAGAGTTGTAAGTTTTTCATGAACTAATTTCTTTTACTAGGGCTACGATTATCAACATGTTAGGTAATTAAGATTGACAAGTTAGAAGGATTTGGATAGGATTAAGCTAGGTGAAATCGGTGTTCTAGTGCTGTATCATCTTTGTTTTCATCTTTTACATTATTTACTTATTCTTATTTTACTTGCTTAATTATATTTTTGTCATTTTAATCCTCTTATTGTTTAATTCAAATATAATTAAACAAAAATCACTCCAATATTTACTAGATTAACTTGATCATTGTTGGAAAAATACTATATTTACCACTATATTAATTTGAGCGATATTATCTATTTGCAATTAATTACATTATCTACCCATTACTCCATAAAAAAATAAAAATAAATAAGAAAAATTGCAACCTCTTCTCTGTCACGCCAATAACTCGCCCTTTTTAACCCTTTCAATTTATTGTCTTGTTTTGCACAATCTGCCTCTTTTTTTCCACACCTCTCACATTTGTCAACATCTAGTAGGGATTAGGTCTTGAAAATCAGTTGAGAAAGAGTCACCATTGCCATAATTGCAACAGAAGCAGTGGCCCATCCTATCCAGAGGATTTCTGGTCCAGTTTCTTTATTGAGCTCCTTGGGCTTCTACAATGAAGAGTTAAAGTGAGGAGATTATTTGAGGAGACCGATCCGACTGTCAAAACATTTAAAATATTTAAGTCCCATGATTTCTTTACATTTGTTGATAGTGAGATTTGACCTCCTCAAATAACCTCCTCACTTTAAACCCTCATTATAGTCTTTCCGAGCTCCTTGACTTGGTAATACAGCATAAGCCTCGTATTAGGAGTTTTTTTTTTCTTTCGATAGTGCATTTTTACCAATGGTTTTAAACCTATACAAGTAAAAATATGTTTTTAAAACGGTACAAGTAAGAATACTTTGTTTAAAATAATACTTCTTGAAAAGAAAAAGTTCTTTATTGTTTTTTGGCTTAATTATGTACATGCCCCCTGTGCTTTCCAACTTATCTCAGATTACCACCTGTGGTGGAGCGATATTATCTATTTGCAATTAATTACATCATCTACCCATTACTCCATGAAAAAATAAAAATAAATAAGAAAAATTGCAACCTCTTCTCTGTCACGCCAATAACTCGCCCTTTTTAACCCTTGCACTTTATTGTCTTGTTTTTGCACAGTCTGCCTCTTTTTTTCCACACCTCTCACATTTGTCAACATCTAGTAGGGATTAGGTCTTGAAAATCAGTTGAGAAAGAGTCACCATAGCCATAATTGCGACAGAAGCAGTGGCCCATCCTGTCCAGAGGATTTCTGGCCCAGTTTCTTTATTGAGCTCCTTGGGCTTCTACAATGAAGAGTTAAAGTGAGGAGTTAAAGTGAGGAGACCGATCCGACCGTCAAAAACATTTAAAATATTTAAGTCCCATGATTTCTTTACATTTGTTGATAGTGAGATTTGACCTCCTCAAATAACCTCCTCACTTTAAGCCCTCATTATAGCCTTTCCGTACCATCACCTATCTCCAAATTAATAAGTCTAAAGAACCCAACTTTTTCCTACAATCTTAACACAGAATGGGCCTTTAGGGCATTTTGCATTACTAGGCTCCTCCCACAACTAAAACGTTTGTATTACAAAGAGAGAGGGGATTTGTGATTATACCAGCTTATTTCCCAAGAAAAAGTTCTTTATTGTTTTTTTGGTAACATTAAAAATAAATCTTATTGAATTTACAGTTCCGAAGGATGAGTTTCTCTTTTCTCCTTTCAATCTAGTATTCTTTTTGTTCTTTCACAAGGTAGCTTGTTTCATCAAGCATGCTCTGCTTTCGTCTATAACTTCATTGAAGCTAATATTAGCAAAGATGATGCAATACCGTTCCTTGTTGAGCCCTTCTAAGATTTCAAAGCAACTTACAAATTTTATAGAGCTTGGAGAATTACGGAAACTACATGTGACTTCATCTTTATCTCTGTTGTAACCATAACTTCATCTTTAGAGCTTGGAGAATGAGGAAAATGCAGAGGTGAAAAGTTTTGTTCACTCATAACTTCATCTTTATCTCCATCTTGGGGAAAAGTTGCGAAAAATACATGTGACTTTCTCTGTTGTAACCATCATTCAACTAGTGGGTACTGTTCACACGCGGGCTGGCCACACTTTTTTCAAAATTTTGGGTAAGGCTGCCGACACTTTCTTTGTTTTATTCTTCTTTTGTTCCTTTTTCCTCCTTTTTGGGTCAACGTTCATCTTCTTCTTCAGAAAACCCAAACTCGTGGGTATTATTCATCACTCTAGAAGTCTGATTTCGAAAGCTCAAATCAGCAAACTTTCTTCATCAAAGTTGTTCGTCTGTTCGAATACTATATCATACCCAAACATGAGCATCATCAGACGGGTCTAGCTACCTCGAACCGGCTATGAAATTTCTGTGTTCATCCATGGCTGGTGAGTTTTGTGCCGCTCAGTTTTCATCAGTTTTCTTTAATCTCCGGTGCTCGTTTGACAAAATTTCCTTCTCTAAGGTTGTTCCTCAGTTGACAACTATGACATATCCAAAAATCAGAGCAATCCAACTACTCTAGCTATGTCTGTGGTAAGCATGTTCGTCACTTCCTCGGATTCTGCTGTTATTACTGTACAGTACCTTATTCACTCTTGTATGTCACTTTTGCCTTGCTCAGATGACAATACTTCCTTCATGAAGGTTGTTCAGAAGTCTTTTCGGCAGTGGTACACCTGAAACAAGCTTTTGTTAGTTTTCAAGTGTTGTTTGAGTTGGTTATTTCTCTTTGGCAGCTTCACCCAGGATTTCGGACCAATATTAAGGTAAAGTTTTAAGATGCTTCGATTTCTGGAAATTTGTGTCTGAGTTGTTGGCCCAAGCCGGTTTTGAAAGTGGAAGGACCAAAAGATAATTTAAATAAGTATAAGTGCCAAAGTGCAAATAAAGGAAAATGTAAGGACCAAAGTAAATTATGGATAAGTCTGAAGACCGAAATGTATTGGAAAAAGTATAGGGGCCACAGTGAAAATAAAGGAAAGTATAAGGACAAAAGTGAAATTATTGACAAGTGTAGCTAGTTATAATTAGGGCTGGCAATGAATTGTGTCGTGTCGAGTTCGTATTGTGTCAAGATTATATACGTGTCAGGAATGCTCAACCCAAACCCGACCCGTTTAAGAAACGTGTCATGCATGGGTTGACCTGTTAAGTTCTCGTGCGGGTTTCGGGTCGTGTTGGATTGACTTGCTAAGTGGTAGCAACTTAAAAACTTAAAAAAAAATAATAGAAAAATGAAGAATAAACAAATAAATGGGTTAGTGGGTTGGCGGTTACATGGGTTTTATAGAGGGTTGGTGGGTTACATAAGTATTTTAGCGAGTTGGCGGGTTGACCCACCATGACCCGTTTTGTTAAACGGGTTATATAGGTATTTTAGTGGATTGATAGGTTGACCCAAAACTCACCTGTTTATTAAATGAGTCATAGCGGGTTGACACGAAAATGACCCAAATTTTAATCGTGCGGGTTGGACTCGCTAAATTCTTGTGCAAGTTTCGAGTCGTGTAACGGGTCGTGCCCGAAATTGCCACCCCTAGTTATAATGACTAAATTGCAAATAAGGATTTATAGAAACATTTTTGAAATGTTCGACTAGGAATCAGTTGCCCAAGCAAGAACAATTTGAGTTCAAAGGTGCAGAATGCAAGTGAGACATCATCTTTGGATTCCAGATAGGAGGATCCACTCCCGGACATGTATTTTTGTGTATGTATGACATAGTATATATTGTTGTGTGCAAAAACTGCAATGTTTGTGATTGCCTAATTAACACTTTAGTTTTTCTTTATTTTCTTTACTATTTATTTACTTTTGTTGGGTGAGCAGAACACGAGTGGTTCCTTTACACTTTATTAGGAAAACTCTTGTTCGTAACTTTTGTAATATTTTTTCTTTATTTTGGGGATTAAGGGCCTGTTTGTTTACTTTCTTCAGTTCCATTGCTTTTCTTATTTTGCTTGTTCTATTTCTCTCATCTTACAACACAAATATATATACATCGATCTTTATTTCTGGCTTTATTTCTCCAGTCTTCGTAGGTAGTTGTTGTTGTATGGCGTTAGTGGTATACTGAGCATTCGGATTGCGGATAGTGCTAATTTGCCGCTTACTCCAGGTTTGTTTTTCTGAGACATTTTAAATTTCAATTACCAACTACCTCTTGGCATGGACTTATGCGCTGGCCAGTTGACTTTTGTATTTTTGTATTTTGTTTTTTTTCCTATGAGGGAGAAATCAAATAGTGCTCATTTGACATTGATTACTTTGATAAAAATCACTTTCTTTGACAACAAAGCGATATAAAAGGGTTGCCATAACTATTGATGACAAAAACTGGCATAAACTATACAGAAACTGCACCCAAATTCTTTGAAACCACTGTGAAGCTGATCTACTACAAAGAACATTTGATTTTTTTTAAAAATAGTTTTTCTTATTTTTAAATTCTTCTTTAAAAACAATCAAGTGAGCTGACCCTTGGGGCCTTTAGGTTGCTTTGCCTGGGCCTTATTGTACACACACATACTTGTATGGATTAATCGCAAACCCAATAATACACAATCTACTTATAAGACAAATAGGGTGTCTAAGATTTAAGTACCAGTATTCTTGTTTGACATATAAGTACAACTTCCACAAAATAACTATTGATTGATCGCATTTAGTAAATTCACCGTCCATCGAGCACATGCATACTTTTCTTAGTGTCTCGTCATTAATTTAATTTAATTTATAAGAGCATCTACAATCATGCTCTTTATTTTTTAGTTAACATATAGCTAAAAACACACAAAAGCTATTTTAGGAGCTCTCTATAAAATTTGAACTCCAATCATACTCCTTAGTTTAGGGAGTCATAAATACTATAAATATTTTTGATTCAATATAATTGGTCAATCTCTATAAAAGAAAATATAAAAATAATTAGTATTAATTAAAAGTTTAAAATATGCATAAAACAAAGCGGTATTAAATTATAGGGAGTCACTAAGAGTCTTTTCTCTCTCTTTAGATTTAGGAACTCCTAGAGGTCTCCATATTTTAGGAGGTGGATAAGGAGCTTGGTTGGAGTTGTATTTTTCCAATTCCTCCCAAAAATTTGTCCGAAAAGATAGTTTAGGGAGCCCATTGTGGATGCTCTAAGTAAATACAGGTAATATCCATAAATTATTACATAAAATGATTAGGTTTTATGGGATACTTCCCACACAATATATAGTGGAACAATATTATAGGTGGCCCTATGAGTTGGGCTTGACTAAGCATCTATTGATTGAGTGTTTATGGTTAGCTCAACTGAACTCATTTTTCAAGGGAGGTTAGAACATCTACAATGGACTTTTTAAAACACCTCTTTAGACAAATTTTACGGAAGAGTTGAAAAATAGGGAGACCTCTAGGAGATCTTAAATTTAAGGAGAGAGAGAGAGAGAGAGATAACTTCTAGTGACTCCCTATAATTTAATGCTCCTTTATTTTAATAGTATTTTAACCATTTATTTAATGTCAACTATTTTTTGTTGTTGCTTCTGTGTTTGCACTCTATTCAAAAATTGAATTAAAAAATATTAATATTATTTATTTCTCTTTAAATTAGGGAGTATGGTTGGACTTGAAATTTGGTAGAGAACTCCTAAAATAATTTTCTAGCATTTTTAGCTAAATTTTAATTAAAAAAATATTGAGCATGATTGTGGATGCTCTTAAACTCAAGTTTAGCCCGAGTTTATGAAATATTAAAAAGTAAACCAAATGCAAATAAGAATGATAATCTATATATATAAAGCAAATGTCAAAGAATGGTGAAACATTCGAAATATTAGAAAATGCCATTGGTTAATTCAAACATTAAGAATTCAAATTATTATTTAAATGAAGATAATATGGTAAATTCACATTTTTTCATATTAAAAAAATAAAATAGAAAACAAAATCAGATATATGTCATACTTTTATGGAATATAACTACTCATGTTATCTTTTCTTAATTCTAAAAAGAAAAGAAAAAAGAAAAAAGAAAACCAATTGGCCCATGCGTGAGCATGTAACAACGGGCTAGTAGAGTATAAACCTAAAAGATTGATCGTCCTTATGAGGAAAAAAAAAATCAATGAACATTTTTGCATTTAATTATAAGATCGTAAAGCCTAACGTTTATGACCAAACTTGAATGAAGCAAACGCTATTTCATAAAGAGATGTGAGCTGCTAACGAGATTTGTCAGCTGGGCACACCAAATCTCAAGCTTGGGTCATTTTAACAAGGGGAGGATTTCACTTAGACTCCCGGAAGTTTGGTATAATTAGAGTCAGATCCCACATATTTCATTTACTACAATCACACCCCTTTTGTTAGTCTCTCTCTCTCTCCAAATCTCTCTCCAAATCTAATGGTGTTAACTATAATTCAAAGGTCAAAATAAAGACTAAAAATCAAACAAAAATAAAAATAAAAATCCTAATGAAACCAAATCCCAGAAAGCCAGCTCACTCTCGACGCTCATAATCATCGTTTCAAACTTGCTGTGATTGACGTAGAAACTAAAGTTTAGTTGCATATCTAGAAACACTTAGTTTCAAATCTAATGAAACCAAATCCCAGAAAGCCAGCTCACTCTCGACGCTCATAATCATCGTTTCAAACTTGCTGTGATTGACGTAGAAACTAAAGTTTAGTTGCATATCTAGAAACACTTAGTTTCAAATCTAATGAAACCAAATCACCATCCATGAAACAACCTGAAACAATATCTTATAAAAAGATGTGAGTTTCTAATGACCTTTGTGAGCTGGGTACACCAAAGCTCAATCTCGGGTCACCTTAACAAGCCTTATCTTTTATTCCAACTATGCTCGTTTCTTTTACCAACTGAGCTTCAACGATCAAAAAACTAGCTGAACATGAGTCCAACTCAAACTACATCGATTCGATTTAGAGCCATAGTGATTGTACATTTTAAAATTGAGCTAAAATGATAACAATAAAATCAATGACTAGTATCTATAAATAATGAGTTGGAATTCGACCCAAAATTGTGCAGAGTGTACTGTTTGTTCTTGTAACTATGACAATGCATTTTTTTTAATGTTATGAGACTTGATTGGTGAGGTTTTGGTTGGTTTACCTTACTTTTTCATAATAAAAATTGTAGGTGTGGAATCGCTTGCAACAGTTTCATTTGGTTTGAGAATTTCCTTAGTCTCTGCCGGCTTTATATAAAAAGGCAACAGAAAATGGAGGAGATTGTTACTTCAATTGCATCTAAAATTGTAGAAGAACCAGTGGCACTAATTGGGAGACAACTCAGCTATCTAATTTACTATGATTCCAACATAGAAAGTCTGAAGGATGCACTTAAAAAGCTTGATGACAAGAAAAATGATGTTCAAAGATCTGTGGATGCTGCAAAAAGGAATGGTGCAACCATCAAAGATCAAGTTCGGAGTTGGCTGGAGGATGTAAGCAATATATTTCATGAAGCGGAAGAACTTCAAACCAAACTCAACGTGCAAACGTGGTACCCAAGTTTGAAATCGCGGTATTCTCTGAGTAGGAAAGCCAAGAAGATTGCTCTGGCTGTACTTGATCTCAAACTAGACCAAGAACTGAGTAAAAATGTTGCCAATCCTTCACCTCTGCAACAGCTAGGGTCAATAATCTCTAGTGACGATTTTCAGCATTTTGAATCCAGAAAAGCAGTCATGAATGATGTGCTTATAGCTTTGAGGAATGAAAAGTCAAGAATAATTGGGATATGCGGGATGGGAGGTGTGGGTAAAACCACAATGGTGAGAGAAATCAGAGAAATCATCAAGAGATTAGAAGGAACGAATAAGCTATTTGATGAGGTTGTGCTGGCAACTGTATCCGCAACTATAAACATTAAGACAATTCAAACTGAAATTGCAGAATCATTAGGCATGAAATTCATCGAGGAAAGTCAATCTATAAGAGCAGAAAGGCTACATGAGAGAATCAAGCAGGAGAAAATCCTGATTATATTGGATGATGTATGGTCAGAGCTTAAATTAAAGGATGTAGGAATCCCTGTTGGTGTTGGACCTACAACTAATCAAGTTCATGAAGGGTGCAAAATTTTGTTGACATCTCGAAATGAAGAAGTTTGTAAAACAATGGGGTGCAAAGACAACATTTTTAGAGTCCAAGCCTTAAATAAAGAAGAAGCATGGGAGCTTTTCAAGGCGACTGTAGGTGAATCCTTGGACAATAATAATCCTCATTTGCTTCATGTTGCAAAAATGATTGCAGATGAATGCAAAGGTTTACCCATTGCCATCATAACCATCGGGAAAACACTAGTCTCAATTGACAAGAATGAATGGGATACTATCCGTGACCAACTGAAAAATTCTCTCCCAGAAATCATCCCTGGAATGGAACACAGTGTTTATTCTTGCATAAAACTAAGTTACGATAAATTGGACAGTGATGAAGTCAAGTCATGCTTTTTACTTTGTTGCTTATTTCCAGAAGATTATGATGTTCCGATTGAGTATATGGTGAGGTATGGGTTGGGTCGAGCAATTTTTGAAAACGTCAATACGATTGAAAAAGCAAGAAAGAGAGTGCACTTTTTCGTTGGACAACTAAAAAGAAGGTTTTTGTTGCTGGATAGTGAAAAGGAAGAATGTATCAAAATGCATGATATAGTTCGTGATGTTGCTATATCAATTACCTCAAAAGATCCTCACAGATTTATGGTAAGATCATTCGATGCAGAAGGTGGAGGTGGAGGATGGCCGGGAGTACAAAAAGCAACAAACCAAGAACATTGCAGTGCAATTTCATTAATTGATGTTAAATTGGATGAAAATATTACTGATGGTTTGGAGTGCCCCAAACTTGAGCTTCTGCAACTGAAAAATTCCTCAAGTAGTTCAGAATATTCCAACCACTTTAAAAGAATGAAAGAACTCAAGGTTTTATCTTTCTTAGAGGTGAATATGTCAAGCTATTTGGCCTCGGAAAAATCTCTACTGCTTGGAGAACCCAAGTACCTTCATACCTTGTGTCTAGAGGATTGCAATTTGGGAGACATATCCCATGTTATTGGAGGATTGGAGAATTTGGAGATCCTCAGCTTTGCCCGCTCTCAAATCAATAAGTTGCCTAGAGAAATAGGACATCTTCATAAGTTAAGGATATTGGATGCAACAGATTGTGATGGACTTGAAGAAATTCCTCACGGTGTCTTATCCAACTTGAGGAGATTAGAAGAGTTGTACATGGCAGAAAGCTTTCTCAATTGGGGGCCAACAATGGGAAACAAGGATGAAACGAGCATGGCAAGCCTCGATGAGGTGACGTCTCTATCTGTTCATTTAAAAGTCTTAGCCATAAATATACCTGATGGTCAGATGTTGCAGAATGGGTTTCTCTTAAAGAACCAGCATATAAGATTTCATGTATCTATCAATGCTAGACGAAAACGGTCACAAGAAAATTGGACAATGGAGCTCTATGACAGAATGCCTGGTTATCTATTTGAAAATAGTTTGATGCTTTATGGTGACGTAACAGAATATATGGAGATTGGACCAGTTAGATACCTTTTGAAGCAATCTGAAGACTTAAGCCTACACAGCACATGCAATTTAAAGTATGTCATCGAGGAGTTAGATGATCAAGGAGGCTTTCAACACTTGCAAGTTTTATCAATATGCTATGACAACGACATAGAGTATCTTATGAATGGAACAGATTGGACTCGTCGTCATCAACCTGCCTTCCCCATCTTAAAGTCAGCCACCTTCTCGAGAGTAGACAAACTAAAAGTTGTATGTCATGGCAAACTTCCAGACAAGTACTCCTTTATGAACCTAAGATCCATTGAAATTGGCTATTGTCATGAGTTAAAATATGTCTTTTCACTATCCGTAGCACAAAACTTGGTACAACTCCAAAGCTTAAGTGTTGATTGCTGTTTGAAAGTGGAAGAGATCATATCAAAGGAGAGAATGGAAGATGATAATGCATCTCACATCATAACTTTGCCAGCATTAATGGTTTTGAAGATTAGAAATTCACCGAAGCTCCTTGGTTTCTACACAGGCAACCAACGCAACTCCACCTCTGAGGTATATATGTTTCTAAAAATATGTTAGTTAAACAAACTTGATACTGTCATTCCAGTTCTTGGGTTGAACTTAATCAATTTTTGGTGTATTGGAGATTTTATATACGTTTCAAATTTTTGCAACTAATTTATGACGAGTACTGATTTTTTACGTTATAATTTCTAAATACAAAATTTAGAATAATAGTTAAGTTTGCCTGCATATGCAATAAATATAGTTTAATGGTAGAGATTTTTATGTTCTCAACCTTGTCTCATCTTTCATAGATCATCCTTGCAAAGCATGGTGGGCTTTACATTGTATTTCACTAATCCAAACAGTCTATTTTATAGATATTCAATAAAAAAATTATCTCTGAAAAGGCATATTTGACCACTTCATTCAAGAAAATACTAAAATTTATTTTTTGTATTTCTTTAATTATGCTCATGTGTAAGTTCATTACATATCTAGAATTAATTATTGTACAGGTCATAAAGCCAAATGATGAAAGTGTGAACGCCTCTCATTTGGACAAGATGAAAGAGACTAAGAATGACCAACAACATGATCAAGTGGCTGGGCCTTCATCCAAATCAAAAGTAGCACAAGTGGGAGCAAGTTGTACTGCACTATTTCCTTCAAATTGCATTTCATGGTTAACAAATCTAGAGGAACTTGCATTGGAGCGTTTGAACAATGAACCAGTAGCCAATGCGCTATTTGATTTAGAAGGGCATGTCTCAGCATTTTCTCAATTTCAAACATTGTTGGTAGAACGTTTAACGGTTGAACATTTGTGGAAGAACGTTCAACTTGGATTCCATGGGTTTCAAAATTTAAGATGTTTAACAATTGGATATTGTGACAATCTTAAATATCTATGCCCCTATGAAATTTACAGGCTCCTTGTGAATCTCCAACAAGTCATCATATACCATTGTGAGAATATGGAAACTATAGTACAGGCAGCTGCTTCCATAGAGGACAATATCC
>NW_007362634.1:20747-41605 GCF_000346735.1 Prunus mume
AGGTGGCAGTGGCGTGATGACTTTGTTTCCCAAACTACTCAATAGCTTCCACCTTAGCAATTTGCCAAGCCTCGAGAGATTTTGCCCTGATGACTATTCTTTTGCATGGTCCTCCTCAGTGAGAAATATGTATGTGAGCTTTTGTCCCAAATTAAAGACATTGGGTTTTGCACCACTAAGCAAAAAGCGGCCTGCAATTGCAGAGAATTTGAGTGATGATCATGTAAGAGGTAGAGAAGAGTCAGGTGGTGCATCATCATCAACTGGATCTGGATGTTCGCCACTAGTATGCTTTCAAAGTCGTCCATCTACTCGCAACTTTACTCAAATATTGCCTCAGGTTGTAAATAGAGAGGTACGCCATTATTCTAAACTACGCATCTCAATATTAGTATACACATATATAACTTACGGAGAGGGATACCTCTATTTTGTAAAAATTGGTCTTAGGTACAGATGTCATTGAAGATAAAGTCTGAAATAGATATTTATTTATGTTTTATTAATTTGAAGCCTCACAATAAGTGAATTTTTGGAAAGCCAAACTTTATATTGCCCTTGTTGGAATTTGAGATATCTTGGTGCTGTGGTTCAACTAACACACACACACGCACAAGAGAAAAAAGAGCAAATAAACAAGGAAGGAATTTCTGTAAAATACGTCTCAAGTTAGAAAATCCAGAAATGTGATATGGGAGAAAACCTGTTCTCTCTAGCTTCTTGAGCACACATTTTGTATATTGTCTTGGAATGATAAATATTAGAAGTCAAGGCTAATTATATCACTCAGCCAAGAATCGGGTAAGCCACACATATGAGAATGACTATGTGGCTTAATCTAAGCCGTACAAATAAGGTAGCATATAATACAACCAAGGATAGAACAAGTTTCTGTTTAAAGTGTCTCAGGACATCTTTTTGACAGAAACTCAACTACACTAGTACAACAAAGGCATTATATGAATACTGGTAACTTGTGAAATGATCTTCTTCTTTTTATATGAATACTTCATTTTTCATTTTAAACAACGTTCTTGATTTCTAGAATGTGATAACATCCCATATGTATATGGTTGAAACACTAACAAATTATACAATTACTTTTCTACCCTTTTGGCAGGTTACGCCGACAAATCTTCAGACTTCAAGTGCTAGCGACAATCTAGAACATCTCTCAGTACTTCGGTGCGATTTATTGGAAGTGATATTTTTGGTTCAGGAAACCCCTTCTACTCAAGCATTTGATAAGCTGAGGCAATTGCAGTTGGTGTATTTACCAATGCTGAGCCACATATGGGAAAAGGGTTTACAAGTTAGCTCAGGCTTTGGAAACCTGAGATTACTGCGAGTATTGGGGTGTGACAAATTGAGATACTTGTTTTCACCGCACATAGCCAAACTTCTTACCTGCCTGGAGAGAATACAAGTAATGCATTGTAGTGCGATGGAGAAAATTGTTGGAGAGGCAGAAGGGGGAGGAGAAAGTATTAAGGATGAATTGACATTTCCTCAATTGAATTATATCGAACTTTTGGATTTACCCGAACTTGAATCTTTCTGCTCTGAAGCTTTTACTTTGAAGTGGCCAGCCTTGGAGAAAGTCCAAGTTTATGAGTGTCCAAAATTAAAAGCGTTTGCTCCTGAGTCTCTATATGGAAATCTATACAACATGTGGCTATGAAATGTCCACGTGGAAAGAAAAGAAGGTATGTTTTCAATTCACCAAGTGCTCTGGTCAGTCACTATAAAATCAATAGAAGATATATGTATAGCTTAATATATTTTCATGAATTGGCGTTGCTTTTTATTTTTCTTTGCCTTATCTTTCTCATGTCATTAGTCCATGTCCACGTGTTTAAGCTATATATATGGCTCGTTAAAATGCTTATTTATATATGGCTCGTTAAAATGCTTCTAAGGATGGTATCATTTTTTGAAGTAGTACTTAACCATTAATATTTTTCCAACAGCACTTGCATTTTCTATTTTAATCATAGATAATAATTTTTTATTCTTTATTTTGCATAATCTTTGAGAAGAATATCATCAGAAGCCAAGAAGCTAGGGACAAGACTACATGATATGTTGTGGTGCACATCTACAAGATACCAGTCGCTTTCATCACTGATTATACATGTTAATGTTCCTCATATCCTGCCATTGCATCTCTTTGATAAGATAATTTAGTTATTATCTTTAGTTGTATTATAAAACTGGATTTATTTGGACCTTCCTTTTCGTATGTAATATTACCATATGAAATCTGGTTGGGACTCTAGCTATGCGGGCGCCAAGTCGGATCTCTATACTTGCAACAGAGCTGTATGCTCTTAAGGTCGGACTCTCTTTTGCGTTGGATGCGTCTCTAGTGCCTCTGGAGATTGAGTCTGATTCCTTGCAGGCAGTTTCTATGGTCAACAGTGAGGAGGAATGCCTTGCTGCTGAGGGAGGTCTGGTGGATGGAGTGCGACGCCTTCTGGTCAGGTCTGCGTCTGCTGTTGTTCGTCATATTCCTCGCCAAGCGAACAAGGCTGCCCATCGCATTGCCCGCTTCAGTCTGCGTGATCAAAGTTTGTCGTACTGGTTGGATGTGGGTCCTTTGTGGCCTATGGATGCTGTTTATGATGATTGGCATTTGCCTACTGTCGTTTGATTTAATCTCTTCATGTGTAATCTGGCATGTGTGGCACTCTTTTTCCTCTCCTGAAGTTTTTCCCATCGGGTTTTCTTTAGGGAGGTTTTAACGAGGCCACTCTACCCATGCCGGCATATCTTTGTCATGTTGATTCGTTTTAAATGAAGTCTTTTGCCATAAAAAAAATTAAAAATTATTACCATATTGAATCTTTGGATGTTTGGCTCAATTGTTGGTATCTAGTTAATCAAATTACAAGCATGATAGTTTTAAATTGGTCCCGCTATCAAATTAGAAACAGTACCTGACTTGAAATTCAATCATCAATTCATTAAGGAGGACTATCAAAGTATTTCTAGTTACTAATAAATATCTGAAATTATCAGCAACAACATGCCCTCGATTAATTGATGGATAAGTCAGTTCTCCCGAGTTAGAAACTCCATCCCCGTGGCTTGGCATCTTCATCTTGTTTTGAAGTTCAGAAAGGAAGCACGCTGTGCTGCATGGGTTTGTGAGGTGGATGAATCAAACTTCATCAAGATCAACGTCTTCTTTGTGCCATCGGAAGAAAACAATGGAGGATTGGTTTAATTGAACACGACGATCGTTCAGACACCTGCGAATTGTAAAAAAATTCTTTTGGTTAGGGTATAAACTAAGTCCATAACTAAATGAAAAAAAACAAAACAAAACTAGTCATAACTCAGGAAGACGACAGAGACTTGCATAAGATATACCGTGTTGGCGTGACTTGTGGACATTGACTTACTTTCCTTACACACCAAGGATTCCTATTTTATTTGTAATTGATTTACTTTAATTCCTGATTTCCTACTGTAAATAGATTTAGGAATTTATTATTTACTTGCCCATTCAGGTTTTGTTGTATTATAAATATGACCTCCTACAAGGAGAAGAATACATAGAAAATTCCCACAAACAAATATTCTCTTATAGTTTTCATATTTTAGCAGACCTCATCTTTGGTTTTCAGATTCTCGCTCCTCCCTGCCTTTCAATCTTACAAGGTTGTTTGCTCTTCCAATCAAGGTAATAATCTCAACCTATCCTTGCTCTTTATTTTAATTTTTTTATATAGCAATTTATGATTTCAGATTATACATGGTGGGAACCAGACCTCATCTTTGGTTCCTTCTGTATATTTGTCATCACTCTGTATCTTGTAATTTTGGTCTATATTTGAGAAGAGGAATTGGGTCTGAATGCTTCATCAACTATTTAGAGAGGAGTGCTTGCAGAGAACATTATAGCCGTGTTTGCAGAGAACATTATATAGTCTTTATATATTTGATTTTTCATTTTCATTTGGGTCTATTGGTTGATTTTGAGTTATAGACAATAAAAAAAAAAGAGAGATAAAAAACAGAGAACATAAAAGATTTTATAGAAATAATAAGATTAGAAAGAGAGACCAAAACATAGAATAGAAGCATACATGGTCATCCTACAAGTTAATAATAGTCAAATTGTACATGGTCATCCTATAAGGTAATAATAGGATACAGTAAATTCTTCTGATTTGTTCTTTTTCATTACTGTGTGTTTGATTAGGCATAATGACATATCATGAGTTTAGACTGTTGTATGTGGTCTATTTATGTCAATTGCCTGTGGGTCAATGGAGATTGTTCCATCACTTTTTTTCTCTCTTTCTCTCATATGTAAATGGGGCAAATTAACTTTCTTTTGTGTTTACACAGCATTGAAGATTCTTTTCAGATTGGACATGAGATTGCATCTGAAATTACTGCTATGAAACCAAATCCAATTGTTTGGAAGATGGAAAAAGTTTATAGCCCGTGCTTCCTCCTTATTAAGAAGCGTTATGTTGGTTACAGTTATGAAAGCCCTGAACAGATTGCCCATGACAGTTCGCAGGGATACATGTGGGGCTGTTGCCAAGACAATGGAGCAGTCTTTGAGACTTTTTTTTGAACATCAGGATATGTATGAGGTACAAAAGCATGTGCTATTCCTTTTGATTGTACTTGAACTGGTTTGATAAAATCAAGGGTGAAGAGCAAAAGATAGGACGTCCATTGGTTGTAAGTCAATCCATGTTCCCATGTTACCTCTTTAGTTTCATAGATATCTTGTATTTGCCCTGAGTTTTTTTTCCTTAAAATAGCTTTTACTGGTGGTTGACTTGATTTCCACGGTTAGATGATGACCTTTGTTTTTTTTACACAGGTTAGAGCATACTTACAGCGTCAATGGAAGCGGATTCTATCTGGAAGGGTGTCTCTTCAGGATTTTGTATTTGCAAAGGAGGTTCGCCTTGGCACCTACCGTGCTTGTATCTATTTTTCTGTTCTTATTTCATTACTGTCTGTCATGTATTGCCTTCTTGATATATTTGATTTAACACATTGACTAAAACTTTGTTTTGGAAACAGAACTAGCTCTGTTCTTGTTTTGGCAGGATAAACAAACAATGTTATTATTAATGGGAAGTAGCAGCAGCCCAGCATTAGTGAAGATTCAAAGGAAGCTATGAAGCATGCATTCGAACTCTTTAATGTTCGATTGGAAGTAGACTTTGGGACTAGTGATATAGGACATAGCTTAGGATTGTAATGAATATTTGTAATTTATTACATTTGTCTTTTATTAATGATGATATATACTATTCTTCGAACAACAATTTCTCAATTGAAATATTATTTATATTTTTTGACAAAATATTTGTACGTTTAATGCTTATAAATGTAGTCGGAAAAACTTTTTTTCGACAAGCTTCCATGTCAGAAAAGCACAATTCCAACGAATTATATTTATCACAAATAGTAATCTAGGGTCGGAAATACTATTTTCGACAAATAGTCATTGGTCGAAAAAATAGTATGGCAAGAACAAAAGATCTCGATAAAAAATTATTTCCGATAGGTTCGCAAGTATTTGCGACCACATTTATTGTTGGAAATGAATTTGTATGGTCGTTTTGAAAATCTATTTCTGATAAAAAAAAAATAGCAATATCGACGAAATATGGGTGTCGAAAATACATTATTTCCGACGGAATGGTCGGAAAAAAAGTATTTCCAACCGGCGTTTTAGCGACGACTTCCGACGAACCTTTGCCGTCGAAAAAGCGAATTTCCGACGGCAAAAGGCTTTTTGCGACCACAAAATACCCTCACTAAAGGCCTTCTGTTTTGTAGTGCGAGGTGATACACTTCATCACCAGACGCACCCACGATTGATCAAACCCCATTTTCAGCAACACTGCATTCACAAAATCCCATTCGATTCTATCATAAGTCACAAACTTTTGAAGAAACATTTGTTTGAAGTTATGAATGCATTTACGTAACAATCTATGAAGTAAGTTCCCTCTGTCAGTGGCAACAAAACAAGTCAATTTTGTCCTCGCGGCCATGCGCGTTCTCTTTGCTGTCCCACAGCATTTACACACTATAGTAATTTGGTGGAGTACGTACTTGAAATTAAGACTAATATTAATACGCGTCTAATATACAAGATTTAGAAACAAAAGTTGACAATTATGCAACATAAGATGGATCCTCCAAGGCTTATTACAACGAACGAGAGTACGTTTCATCATCAGGCCGCCTGTGAGATTTCATACGCAATTAACAAAAATCATTATTGAAGCATATGAAGTGGTAAACTTTTTGTTGTTCGTTTTTCTCTGTTAGTTTATAGCCTTTGGCTTTAGCTCAAGGTCCCCAACATAATTGGATGTTAATCAAGTGTTTTGGTCGCTAAACTAATTAATCAGTATTCACGGTGATGTTTATTCATGCATACTCCATCACCTCTTAGTGCTGCACAAATGATGAGTAGCGCTAGTTGAACGAGTCAAATGAAAATCCATTCCACCATTTTATAAGTGGTAATTTTGAAGTAGTGATAGCTACTTAATTAGTTCTTTAAACCTAAGTAATTATTGTGCCGTAATCAAGTAGAAGACCCCATTTTACATTTGGATTATGGTAATTGGGTATGATCAGTTTGTATGACACTATGAGATTTTATGTTTGGCTTCCTGTGTGTGAATCGTCATGGGTCTCGTAGCTTGATGTTGATGGCAAGTCTTCCCATGAACTCCCATAATCCGTGACGTTTTTGCAATCTTTGTCTAATTAATTAAAATTGATGTTTCTGAAACTTCCTGCTTAAATCCAGACTTGTTTCTTTGTATGTTCTCATTTTCATATTATAATTGACTTGGAAATTACATCACAGAACCCCTATTACGTAGAACTACCAAAATAACATTTGCCGAAGCTCATTTTTTATTTATAAAAGGTAGTAGAATGTGGGTCGTATTTAGCCCAAAACTAATTGGTAATAGGTAGTTTCAACATCTTTTAAACTATTAATGTAGAGACTTCTATTTTCGACGAATGATAATACTCTAACATGCCCCTCCCTTCCACCTCCCCCACCCCTACTGTGTGACATCACCCAAACTAAACAAGTGGCCAATACATATTACAATATATTGAGTAATGTGGAAGCATGTGTTGTCGTTGGGTTCAATACGTAGAAAGTCTGCTCTAATATCATAATAGAATGTGAACATCCGACTCAAAATCAATTAACAATATTGGGTAGAAATTTTCAACATCTTTTAAACTATTCATGCAAAGCTTTCATTTTCAGTGTGAGAATACTTTCAAATGCTACTATTTTCTGCCGAGTTGTATCTATTCTGTGGATTGCTCTGTTTACCATATAGGCTTACCGCGTGAAGTTGATGATGACCGACCCACATGTAAACTTGACTCAAAATTAGAGATCAATGCATCCAGCCCAAGCAATCCATAACCAAAATGTGAACCTGAGGAAGAGTCGAGCCACGAAAATAAGAATCATTTGAGAGAGAGAGATAGAGAGAGATAGAGAGAGATGTCCTTGGAGGGATGCTTCCTTTACATCATGGGTAAATTTTCTGTGAAAAATACCAAAAGGGTCAATTATTCTGTGTGTTTCTGGTGACCCAATTTCAATTGTTCATATTATTCTTGATAGTGACCCATAACGGACTTGTGTGACATTTGCTTTTTTGCAAGCTGGACTTGTGTGTGTGTGTATGCGCCTAATTATACTTTATTTACTGTTCACCTAATGCAACTGTGGACAAAATCAACATGATTAAGGAATTTCTTTGCAGTGGTTTTCAAATTTCCATCAACATTCGTCTGTTTCACAACACACTTGGAAAATTTGGACAACCTATGAAACATAGCCATGTAGGAGGCCTAAGCTCTAAAGAAGAAAACCGCACTCTCTGTAACTGCAAAATTTTAAAACCTAGAAAAGAAAAAAAAAACATTCTATTAACAAATATCATTTGCTACCAGATTTGAACACACAAGACCGCATAGCGCAGTGGATTAGCGCGTTTGACTTCGGATCAAAAGGTCGTGGGTTCGACTCCCACTGTGGTCGATTTGTTTTTCTTTTTCTTTTTAAAGTTTTTATAAGCCCAACAACCGATTCAATAGACGTAAAGAGCTTGGCCCGTATACAAATTGATCAAACAGCCCACGTAGTATTTCCTCAGCATGTATGGTTTGCTCGACGCATCCTACTTCTATGATAGTTAACATTCAGAAACCCAAAATTTCTCAGAACATATGTTAGTATGCATTTTGCAGGACTTGAGTTTGTATCTTTAACTGCATCATCAACCGACGATGTAGATTCGGAGGGATGAACAAGCAACACCCATCAACTGAAGAACATTTTGCGTCGGGTGCTTAGAACAGGATAAAGAAAGAGGCTTTGTTTCACATTGCTGACAAATGACAAACCAGTTTCCCAAATCAGTTTGAATGCGTTCATCGGCGGATACGAATCCATTTACATAGCCCTTTGTGGCTCCTGTGGCGAGTAGATCAACACGTTATTACTTCGAGAGAAAACTCCAATGGAAAGTTCACTACGAATCTTTGAGACGTATAAAAAAACGAAATTATTATTATGCGAATGCTTCTGTTATTGTTATGTTTAGCAGAGGCAAAACACACAACATGCATCATCAAGAGAAGCAATGTGAAATTACAGGCATTGAGCATCACCGAAAAGCCAAAAAACCCGCCATCAAGCAAATGATGATCACTTATAGGACTGGATACAGTTATGATCTACGCTTTGCACTCACTTAAGGTAATAAAATGGTTTGGCTAGGAAGAAGGGGCTGGATGTTATCAACTTTCTAGGGCAAACAAAGTTGAATGTACCCAGTGATGTTGATTACTGAAATGCTACGCCTTCACATATTAGGTTTCCAACACCTAATATGAGAAACAAGCTTCAAAATCTCCTCATCACGCTCATCAAAACCCTCGCACTCCCTCACATCCAGAAGCACAAGCTCTCTGCACTCCTTTAGCAACATCACAAGATCGTTCTTCTCCAGGCATGACAGCCTGAAGCACAGGTGCTTCAAATGAAATTATTTACAATCAGAAATAACTTATTAAAAACAAATGCACATACAATTAAAGATAAGAATTCCCATCGTTTAACCCAAAAAAACAAAAAAAAAACACAAAACAAGAAGCACCCAAATAAACAACATACTAGTTAGTCACAATAAAAGTGACTTTTTGCCTTTTTTTCGTTTTTGGGTCAATTCTGCCGACACTTACTTTTTATTCTTCTTCTGCTCCTTTTCTCTTTCATTTTCCTATCACCACCAACGTTCATCTTTTTTTTTTCTTCTTCTTCTTCTTCATAATACCCAAACTCGTGGGTACTATTCATCACTCTAGAAGTCCAATTTCGAAAGCTCAAATAAAAAAACTTCATTCATCAAAGTTGTTCATCTGTTCTGTTCGAATACTATAACATACCCAAACATGAGCATCATCAGACCGGTCTAGCTACCTCGAACCGGCTATGACATTTCTATGTTTATCCATGGCTGGTGAGTTTTCTGCAGCTCGGTTTTCAACAGTTTTCTTTAATCTCCATTGCTTGTTTGACAAAACGTCCTTCTCTAAGGTTGTTCCTCAGTTGGAGAACTTTGACATCCAAAAATCAGAGCAATCCAACTACTCTAGCGATGTCTGTGGTAAGCATGTTCGTCACTTCCTCGGATTCTGCTGTTATCACTGTACAGTACCTTATTCACTCTTGTATGTCACTTTTCCCTTGCTCAGACGACAATACTTCCTTCATGAAGCTTGTTCAGAATTCTTTTCTCTACAATATATCCAAAAATAGTGGCAGTCCAACAAGTGTAGCTTTCTCGGCAGTGGTACACCTGAAACAAGCTTTTGTTAGTTTTCAAGTGTTGTTTGAATTGGTTATTTCTGTTTGGGAGCTTCACGTAGGATTTCGGACCAATATTAAGGTAAAGTTTTAAGATGCTTTGATTTCTGGAAATTTGTGTCTGAGTTGTTGGCCGAAGCCGAATTTGAAAGTGGAAGAACCAAAAGATAATTTAAAATAAGTATATGTAAAGTGAAAATAAAGGAAAATGTAAGGACCAAAGTGAAATTATGGATAAGTCTGAAGACTGAATTGTATTGGAAAAAGTATAGGGGCCAAAGTGAAAATAAAGAAAAGTATGAGGACAAAAGTGAAATTATTGACAAGTGTGAGGACTAAAGTTCAATTAAAGCTAGTTATAATGACTAAATTGCAAATAAGGGTTTTTAGTAACATTTTTGAAATGTTGGCCTAGGAATCAGTTGCCCAAGCAAGAACAATTTGAGTTCAAAGGTGTAGAATTCAAGTGAGGCATTAGCTTTGGATTCCAGGTAGGGGGACTCACTCCCAGACTTGTATTTTTGTGTATGAATGACATTGTATATATTGTTGTGTGCGAAAACGAAACCTGTAATGTTTGTGATTGCCTAATTGACACTTTAGTTTTCTTTATTTTCTTTACTTTTTTTTTTGGTTGGGTGAGCAAAACACAAGTGGTTCCTTTACACTTGAGTAGGAAAACTCTTGTTCGTAACTTTAGTAATATTCTTTCTTTATTTTGGGGATTAAGGTCCTATTTGTTTACTTTCTCCGGTTTCATTGCTTTTCTTCTTTTGCTTGTTCTATTTCTCCCATCTGGTATCAGAGCCATAAGAGTTGTAAGTTTTTGTCTAAGTCGCAACTCATCCAACCCAAGTGGCTGGTTTAGGTTTTTCTGAGTTGAAAGTCCTTAGTTTCTTCTTCCACTTCCTTTTATTTCTTCAGGTTACTTGTCGGTTCTCTCTCTTGGTGTCCAAACAGTGAGTCCTTTTTCCAAACAATAAGTCCCAAGTAGGGCACGAGCGGTGGGCGTGAGCAGAGGGAGAGAGAGTCACCAGGTTTCTTGTAGAGTAACAGGCCAGTCTTAGGAGTCACTATTCAGTCATCCAACCCTAACACTTGAGTCATTATGAGTCGCCTCTTTAGGACAAATTCTTGTAGTTCGAGCAGCTCTAGAGCCAATATAGGTCGCCTTCCTAAGATAGTTAATGAAGAACAATTTGAATATAATTCTAGTAATGATGAACAACTAGATTTTAGAGATTGGAATATACCTAAAGTCCCAAGTCAAAATATTTATAAGAAAAAATGGTCGCTTTCTAGTCTTAATTCTACTACTCATGTTAAGACAGTTGAACAAGTTTATGCTTTAAGTAAAGAACATGAATTATGTCAGTTGCTTAACCTTGAGTCAATTAAGAAGCATAAGCATGATGGTAATAATTTCCTGCATATTGGTCTTTTTCAAGTTGCTATTAAGCCGCTTACTAGATTAGGATTAAAAGCCTCTATTTTGTTATGTTTGCGTGATGCCAGATTTACTGAGTTTAATGATAGCGTGTTAGGAATGATTGAGTCAAGCTTGTGCAATGGTCCAATCCATTTTGATTGTTATCCTGATTTTACTGTGAGTCTAAATGATCCTCATATTCTTAAGACTTTAACTTTGAATATTAAGACTTCTGGTTATAATGTCCTCCCAGGAACCCAAACATTAGCTTTAGTTTATAGAATTTATTATAAAGTTACTGGTACTAATATGAATTTTCAAGCCTTAAATAAGAGTCCTAAAGATCAAACACTTTTAATACAAAGTTGCACACCTGATGCCAATATTAGAATTCCCCACACAGTTAAATGGTCTGAGATTAGCCTACCTTATGATTGGACTTTAGTTACTGAAACCCAACCTGTTCCTATCCAACAAAGTTTAAATAATCTAGATTGTGTTCAGCAATATTTAGATGGTACAGTTAAAATTAATTTTGGTAATCAACCTATGTCCACGGTCCAATTACAACAGTTGCCTACACCTAGTCAATCTAAGAGACATGCACCTGCTAGACATTCTTTTGCAGCCTCTTCCTCCACCCAGGAAAGAGACTTAGAAATAGAGAAAGCTTTAATTGATTTAAAATTAGAATCTTTGAGAAAAACGTCCCAAGTTAATCACCCGTGTTATGAAGCTCCTCCAATAAGAAATGAGCCCAAACTTGAGTCTCCTCCTACTTCACCAACCCAAACAGATTTCATAGCTAGTGAAGTCAATGCTTATGTCATAGATAATCAGTTAAGAACTCTTAAAAAATCTGCACCTTTCAGGATTAATTGGAAATCTCTAGAAAACCATCTTTATGCCCTTGAGAATGAATCTAGAAGAAATAATTATCATACAGTTATTCCTGATAAGAATAAGAGACAAGAAATCTTTAATAACTGGAAAGATTATATGCGGTTTTCCAAAGTTGAAATTTTTTATCTTGATTTTGTTGAAAGTCGCTATATGATCTCTAGTCATGTCCTCCTGTAGAAACCATAATTATCAATCATGGTAAGTCAAAAGTAGTTGCAAGTCCTTTTAAAATTTCCGACCAAGTGGATGATAAGAAATTAATTGAACAAAGTAATTATACCAACCAAAGTCTAGTTGTCATAGGAAAAAAACTAGACAAAATAAAGTTGACAAACTCTTTCCTTCTGAGCCTAGCCTTAAGTCAAAAGAAAAACCCTTAGTTCAGTTTCAAGAATTGCAGCCCAAGCACTCGCTTAAAACTACACCAACTATGAAAAAGATAGAAGAAATGCTTGAGCAGTTGACCTCAGTCAAACCTGAGAAATCTGGTATTAAGGTCCTAGGTTCCTCCTCAGCCTTAGTTATTCTATCAGATACTAAATCAATAGAAAGTATGGAAACTATTGAGTCTAGTAATATTTCAAAAATTGAAAATGCGTTTAAAAATCTAGAATTAGAATCTGAGTTAAAAGTTAAAAGATTAACCAATAGGGTCAGCCCTACTAGCTTAACTAAAAATTGGTATCCTAAACCCACACCTCCTGATATTCAGTTTGAAGAAAGAAATAACCTGAGTCAATTTTCTGTTTCTTCTGATAAATTATATGAATGGAATATAGATGGTATGTCTGAACAAGAAATAATGAATAAGTTAACTCATATGTCTATGGTTGCCAATAGTTATATCACTAATCACAATCTTAGACAATCAGAGATAGTTCCTCTCTTAGAAACTGGTTTCACTGGAACCTTACGTTCTTGGTGGGATAAATACTTAACAGAAGAATAGAAGCGTCTGAAGATGGTCTTTCTATATTCGACGAACAATTAGGTCGAGGTATAGAAGATGGAGTTAATACCTTATTATATACAATAATTGATCATTTTATTGGAACACCCAGTAACAACATTGCTAGGATTCATGATCAACTTAGTAATCTAAGATGCCCCAAGTTGTCTGATTTTATGGTATAAAGATGTTTTCATTTCCAAAGTTATGATTAGAGATGATAGTAATCAACCATTTTGGAAAGAAAAATTTGTTAATGGTTTTCCAAACTTATTTGTCCACAAGATTCGTTCTGTCCTTAGTAATGATCAGGGTCATATTAATTGGGATAATTTAACTTATGGAAATATAATTAGCACAATTAATCAAGTTGGTATGAAAATGTGCGTAGATATGAAAATTGGTAAACAAATACAGTTTGAAAAGAATTCAGCTAAGTATGAGTTAGGAAATTTCTGTGAACAATATGGTCTTGCTAGTATTCCTCCTTCCAGGAAAACTAAGTCTAATTATCACAACATACAGTTTAGGAAAAATCGTCATTATTCTCATAGAAAGCAGTCAATCCAACAAAATGATAACAATAATGAGTTTTACAAGAAAAAGAGTTTTCACCCAAAGAAAAATTGGTCAAAAGCTTCAAAAAGAAAAGAGAATAATCGCTTTAAAAAAAGCATCGACAAAAGAAAAGTAAAATGTTATAAATGTCAAAAGTTTGGTCATTATGCTAATTAGTGTAAAGTAAAAGACACAATCAAACAATTAAAAATCACGGATGAAGAAAAAGACAAATTGATTAAAGTTTTAGAATTACGTAATTCCAAGTCTAGTGACACCGACACCATTTTTTTTTAGTTCTAGTTCATCTAACCATAGTTCCTCTGAGTCCCAGTTAAGTTCACGAAGAATCCAATTTGGTTGTAAAGACAAATGTTGTAATAGAATAAAATCAATTAATGTCCTTACCAAACAGGAAGAACAAGAAGAATTATTAATAGATTTAATTAGCAAAGTAGAAAACCCAGAGTTAAAATCTGAGTATCTAAAGAAACGACGAAAAGTTATTAGTCAAGAAGAAACTAGTCAGCCAATCCACCAAAAGATAAGTTTAAATACAACTTTAGAAAAATTTAATAAAAGAAAAGAAGTTACCATTCAAGATTTACAATTAGAAGTCAAACTAGTCAAACAAGAAATCATAGAGTTAAGACAAATAAGTCATAAGTTACAATCTGAGAAATTATGAAATAATGAGTCTAACAGCCAACCTAAGAGTCCAACTAATTCTGATGAAGAACCCTCTAATAATGAGCAAACCCTTAATTTAATCAAATAGATAAAATTCAGGAAATGGTATTCTAAAATTACTATATTTATAAAGGATTTTGAATTAAACACAGCTGCCCTTTTTGATTCAGGAGGTGATCTTAATTATATCCAGGAAGGACTAATCCCTACCAAATACTATAAGAAATCTAAAGAGTCTTTAAGTACCGCTTCAGGGAAGTCGCTTCGGTTAAATTATGAGTTACCTAAAGCCCATGTCTGTCAGAATAAAATATGCTTCAAAACCTCATTTGTCTTAATAAAAAACATCACTGATGAAGTCATCTTAGGTTTACCTTTCTTAAGTCTATTATACCCTTTCTAGGTAGAATATGATGATGTTGTTTCTACTCAATTAGGAGTGCCAATTAAATTTGAATTTTTAACTGAGCCTGAATTACATAATTTAAGAGCTTTACAGAAAAATGCAGTATCCAAAACACTCAAAATAATTATTTATGGAAGTTGGCGCATGTATTAGAGGGTTTCGTTCTTCCATGCGCCCAGTGATAGCCGTGAATGCCACTCATTTAAAATCCAAGTACAAGGGTGTTATGTTTGTAGCAAATGCATTCGATGGCAATCGAAATATATATCCTCTTACTTTCGATCTTCCGAAAATGACAATCAAATTCAGTAATGGAATAAGATTTTGCAGCCTGCTCAAAATGCATAAGTATTTAATCACGCCTTTTCAACTTGCAAGTGCGTTTCATATTCCCCTTCATATGATAAAAACGGCAAACTACAACTACATGCTTGCAAGGTAGCTGCTCAAGCTGAAACTTTCTACAACTACAACTGTTGTTTGTCAAATCCACGAGGCCGTCCACATCATCGTCCAAAACATTAAACTGTACGTTATTTAGTTTAATGACATTCATCCTTGCAGCATCTTCCAACCTATTTCTCAACTTCTTTTTGCCAAAATTGGGGCACAATGTTGTTATGCAATTCATAGCCGACTCACAACGTTCGGTGAACCATTTCACAAGGAGATTAATAACTTCCCTATCAAATGAACCACTGGTAGCATCCTTGCAAACCTAAGGACTGAATTTATTGACTTCGCAATATTTGTTGTCATTACACTCGGAATACCTGGTTGGATGCTTATTAGGATAACTTCTACCCGGTACAGCCTCACGCAATGTGGGTTATTCCTGAAGATGTTCGAAGTCGAGTTGTGCTGCCTCCCATGGCAAAGGTCATGCCAAGCAGACGGAAGAAGCTAAAAATTCCCTTGCAAGGAGAAGGCACCATTAAAAGAAAGTGCTCAAGGTGCGGTTCCACAGGCCACAGTAAAACCACATGTAAAAATAATGTTCCACTGTGCAATATATCTTAGACAATATAATTTATGTTGCTTTGTTAGGTAATGTCAACTTTAATTTTATTTGTGGTGGGTTTCGTGTTTGTTGAATGTGAATTGTGTTAAATTTGCATAATTTGGGTTGCATTGCTATACAGCATGCTGTGTTCCCTATTTATATTGACAGTATCACTATCGTATTGTAATTTTATTGTCTTAAGATTGTTATTATATTGTACTTTTAATATACTAGTATTGCTATTGCAATGTAAACTGTGTAAGTACGAAATTAAAGGGCATGGAATGTAACTCAAAATGGTTCCACAACATTAAAGTCCTTACAATGCAATTATGACGCAGTTACCGTGATACTCCTACTACACCTTCTTTTGTGATTACAAATTCAGACGATGCATGGGGCAAATGTGGGGCAAATACAAGTGAAATGTCCTATGTGTTTGACTGTATATAGTTGTTGAAGGAGCATTACGACTGTTAAGCCCAACAGATTCCTCATGTCTTGCCAAAAACACCCTTGAATTGATGCAATATGCCCAAGCTAGTCCCAAAGTTGGACTCACCCGTCTGCCTGATGTATGCAAGCACTCCAAGTTTCCCAACCTCACCTCATTGATTCCATGATTTGGCCCAATAAAATCCACTACTTGGTTGGTGACAACCATCGCCAGCTCAGACTTATTTGCTAAAGCCTTCAATGTCCCGGATATCCTGAAAAACATTTCAGACCGGTGTTTCAAATCTGCCGGTGTTGTTTCATATTGTCGTGTCATTGATTGTAATTTAGGGGGGATATGATGGTGGTGCAAGGCATGAATTGTATATATAGAGTCCATATTGAAGGTGTGTAATGTAGGCCATATGTCTTTTAAGGGATGTATAAGTCAATCAAATGGTAGAGTCTGATGCAGTGCCTACTGCAATAGGATCCTATTGTAACTGTATTGTGCTCTTATTGATATCATATTGCCATTATACGCATGGTTATTGTGGAGTTATTGACACTATAATCGTTTGAACTGGACAGAGATAAAGGAAACTGTATACGCACAATTACAAAAAGAGGCATCATAATTCCATCAAATCCAATTTCGAAACTTACATAATACAACAAGTGCCCGCCCCATAGTTACCTAATACAAAAGAGGCCACCTCATAGTTCCATTTTACAGGCTATTTCCACTACATTTTACAGTCTCCAAAGTCATATTAATGTGTCAAAAGTTTCTTGCTGTTGACACATTTGGACCCCGCCCACAGTGATGTTGTTCTAGTTTCCTTATGGATCCACTATTTTTGCAAACTTGCAAAATAGTTCGAATCCGATTTCCACTTGTTTTTGCTTCAACTAGGCCATTTCGTTAGATTCCTTGAATACCATAACTGCAGTGGCAGAGGCGTTTTCAATTTTGCTTTCATACCCTATATATGTAGGAGATGCATGTGGGCATGATAACAAGAGCGAATTGTGCGCTTTTTTATGACACCTCACCTAGCTTGGCCCTCCAAAAAATTTGAAACTATGTTTGCATGGATATTTTTCCAAAACATGGTATTGTCTCGACATTGCTACAGTCCATGGACTAAGTCTGCAGTCAGTGAACCGTGTACTTGATCTCAAACTAGACGAAGAATTGAGTAATAATGTTGCCAATCCTACACCTTTGCATAAGCTAAGGTCAACAATCTCTAGGGAAGGTTTTAAGGGTTTTGAATCTAGAAAATATGTCATGAATAATGTGCTTAGTGCTTTGAGGAATGAAAAGACAAGAATAATTGGGATTTGCGGGATGGGAGGCGTGGGTAAAACCACAATGGTAAGAGAAATCATCAAGAGATTACAAGGAATGAATAAGCTGTTTGATGATGTTGTGATATCAGCTGTCTCCGCAACTATAAGCATTAGGACAATTCAAGTTGAAATTGCAGAGTCACTCGATATGAAATTGGTTGAGGAAAGTGAATCTATAAGAGCACAAAGACTACATGAGAGAATCAAGAAGAGTAAAAGAATCCTGATTATATTGGATGATGTATGGTCAGAGGTTAAATTTGAGGATGTAGGAATCCCTTTTGGTGATCATGAAGGGTGCAAAATTTTGTTGACATCTCGAAATGAAGAAGTTTGTAAAGTAATGGGTTGTAAAGATGACATTTTTGGAGTCCAAGCCTTAAATAAAGAAGAAGCATGGGAGCTTTTCAGGGCGACTGTAGGTGAATCCTTGGACAATAACCATGATTTGTCTCATGTTGCAAAATTGATTGTTGATGAATGCAAAGGTTTACCCATTGCTATCATAACTGTTGGGAAAGCTCTTCTACCAAGTAATGGCAAGCATGAATGGAATACTGCTTTGCAAGAACTGAAAAATTCAGTCCCTGAAAACATCCCTGGAATGGAACCCGAGGTTTATTCTTGCATAAAATTGAGTTATGATAAATTGAGTAGTGATGAAGTCAAGTCATGCTTTTTACTTTGTTGCTTATTTCCAGAAGATTATGATATTCCAATTGAGTATTTGGTGAGGTATGGGTCGGGTCGAGCAACTTTTAGAAACACCAACACAATCAAAGATGTAAGAAACAAAGTGCATTCTTTCATTGGACAACTAAAAAGAAGGTATTTGTTGCTGGATAGTCTCAAGGAAGAGTGTATCAAAATGCATGACATAGTTCGTGATGTTGCTATATCAATTGCCTCAAAAGATCCTCATAGATTTATGGTACTATCATTTGATGCTGAAGGTGGAGGTGGAGGACGGCCAGGAGTACAAAAAGTTACAAACCAAGAACATTGCAGTGCAATTTCGTTAATTGATGTTAAATTGGATGAAAATATTATTGATGGTTTGGAGTGCTCCAAACTTGAGCTTCTGCAACTGAAACATTCCTCAAGTAGTTCAGAATATTCCAACCACTTTAAAAGGACGAAAGAACTCAAGGTTTTAGCTTTTTTAGAGGTGAATATGTCAAGCTATTTGGCCTCGGAAAAATCTCTACTGCTTGGAGAACCCAAGTACCTTCATACCTTGTGTCTAGAGGATTGCAATTTGGGAGACATATCCCATGTTATTGGAGGATTGGTGAATTTGGAGATCCTCAGCTTTGCTCGCTCTCAAATCAATAAGTTGCCTAGAGAAATAGGACTTCTTCATCGGTTAAGGATGCTGGATGCAACAGATTGTGAAGGACTTGAAGAAATTCCTCATGGTGTCTTATCCAACTTGAGGAGATTAGAAGAGTTGTACATGGCAGAAAGCTTTCTCAATTGGGGGCCAGCAACAGAAACCAAGGATGAAACGAGTATGGCAAGCCTTGATGAGGTGATGTCTCTGTTTGATCATTTAAATGTCGTAGCCATAAAAATCCCTGATGTTCAGATGTTGCGAAATGATGAGTTTCTTTTAAAAAGCCAGCCTACAAGATTTCACGTATCTATCAATCTTAGTTGGTCATACAAAGAAGAGAGTTTCAAGAATCGAATGTGCGGTTATCTGTTCGAAAATAGTTTGATGCTTCGTGGTGATGTAAAGGAATATTTGGAGATTGGAGCAGTTAGATACTTCTTGAAGCAATCTGAAGACTTAGTCCTATTTTACACATACAATTTAAAGTATGTCATCGAGGAGTTAGATGGTCAAGGAGGCTTTCAACACTTGAAAGTTTTATCAATCATGTGTGACGACAACATAGAGTATCTTATGAATGGAATGAATTGGACTCCTGGTGGTCAACCTGCCTTCCCCATCTTAAAGTCAGCTACCTTCAACAATGTTCACAAATTAAAATTTGTGTGTTGTGGCAAACTGTCAGACAAGCGCTCCTTTACGAACCTAAGATCCATTAAAATTGACAATTGTGATGAGTTAAAATATGTATTTTCAGTATCCATAGCACAAAACTTGGTACAACTCCAAAGCTTAAATGTTGAAAATTGTGCTAAAGTGGAAGATATCATATCAAAGGAGAGAATGGAAGATGATAATGCATCTCACAGGATAAGTTTCCCAAGATTAACTTTTTTGGAGCTTCATTTTCTACCAAAGCTCCGTGGTTTCTACACGGGAAACCAACGGGACTCCACCTATGAGGTATGTATGTATGCACTTTTGATGCTTGAATGGTATATACTTGTTACTCTTTTGAATATGCTACTTTTGTTGTGTTTAATACTGTCGTTCCAGTTCTAGAAGTTGATTTGGGTAGAACTTAATCATTTTTGGTATGTTGGAGATTTTTGATGGATTTCAATTTTTTGCAACTATTTTATAGATATTTAATAAAAAATTATCTCTGAAAAAATCACTTGAATCATATATCATTTGACCGCTCAATTAAATTATTGTGATTTTAGTACTTTCTTGAAGCATCGTATTCATCAATTTTGTAGAACATAATTAGATATCGAAATGGTTTCCGAATTGTCTAATTTTTTGTAAGTATAATCTATGAATATAGACTTGAGAAATAGGCAGTTTGGATAATTGAAAACCAATTTGTAGTGTGTTTAGAATGTCCCTTAATAGAAGGGGATTATATTTCTAAATCTTCACACCTATGATTTTCATTTGAAAATTAAGGTTGAGATGTCCTTAGAGTTAAAAATGTTTATTGGTAAATAGTAATTGAGGGTAGGAAAAGGGGATTATTATTATTTCTCAAAATTTATGACAGAGGATGTGGGAATATAATTAAGGCAATTTGGAAATAAGACAAATTGTGGAAGTTCATTACTTATGTATTTCTTTCTTTTTGGCTCATGTGTAAGTTCATTATTTATGTAGAATTAATTAATGTGCAGATTATAAAGCCCAATGATGAAAGTGTGAACAAGACGAAAGAGACTAGGAATGACATTCAAGTTGCTGGGTCGACCTCATCTAAAATTGCATTTCATGGTTAACAAATCTAGAGGAACTTGTTTTGGGGTATTTGACAAGCAAGCAAGAATTAGAAGAAAACAGTGAATCAAAGGACTCTTTGACAAGCGAGAACGGGTCAGAAGAACTAGTAG
>NW_007362635.1:0-24746 GCF_000346735.1 Prunus mume
ATATTTCCAGCACTTCATATTTCATTACAAAACCAACAACTTAACGGTGCTGTTGGTGGCGGCTACCACCTTGTTGGGTGATGAAGGGTGTGATCGGCTCCATGCTATGATCTGAGAAGCTAATATATTAGGCAGCTTGAGCTTCACTTGGAAATCACGGAGCCGTGCAGTGAGCACAGAGCGAACTATTCTTTCGCCTTTTACTAAAGAATACCGTGTGCTCGCTGCAATTAGCGGCATATGCCCATTTTTGGAGGACTTAGTCATCTTTGGCTGAGCCCTATAATTCAATGGAGACAGTTGTTGAGAGAAGTTTCAAAGGAGAAATATGAACCTGGTCTGGTTCATTTTGAAGCAGTGTTTAACTCACCTTTCAATAGTTTCTATGACCTGAATGGACTAACGAAGACAGTTGTTGGGCATAAAATGTATTTTTTATTCCTTTCAAGGCGAAAAAGTTGAGAACTATGCTTCTCAAGTCCAGCTGGCGGAATGATGGAAACCTTAAATCCCACATCGCCGGCGAAAGACAAAACTAGCATCGAAGAGCAAGTATATATGCGTATTGAGCCCTCACTTGTAAACCACGGAGCCCTGCGGTGAGCACAAAGCGAACTATTCTTTCGCCTTTTACTAAAGAATACCGTGTGCGCGCCGCATATTGGGGCATACGCCTATTTTTGGAGGGCTCTTCGTTCTTTGTTGAGCCCTATAACACCAGTAGAAGCGTTTTGTTTGCATATGCTTTTTCTGCATCCCCCGGACCCTCCTCTTAGTTGCACCAGTTAAAACGTTTTGAGGCTTTTTTATGGACTCTGCTCAAACCAAGATTTTTATCTAGCTTATAAAAGAACGGAACGCATGCCACAGCTCAAAGCTGCAATCTAGGACTGAACTGTTGTATCACATTATGGTAATCAAAATAGCCACATTGTATACAGAATGATATATTTTATTTCATTTCTTTACATCAACCATAACCAAAACGTAGGTGATAGCTAGCTTTATGGGAGCTAATTAAAAATCTGGTCGAGCTCGATACATTATCTCTTCCCTATCAATGAAACGCTCCAGCAACTCTTTCTCTTGCAAGACTAAGCAATCTTCAGACTTGCCGAAGATGTCATAGCGCCGTTTGGCAACATAATCATAGACAATCTCCCTCAGAGGAGTTGGGATTACCATGAATGCGCTTAAAGCAGAGTAAGGGAGAGGCAAGTATGACAATACTTTCAGTGCAGCTGCAGAAACATATGAACTGAGAAATTTAGACCACATTTTCAAAAGCTTACAAGCAAAAAATATGAGATGCAGGCTAAAAGGAAAAGCACTTGCAACTGACATGGTTTGCATTCATACATTCATATACATAAAAATCTGCCCAAATTCTATTAGTTTATCATGATTAAAGTCTTGTTCACTCAAAGCCAAGAGCAGAAAGTTTCTCTCGAACAACAAAGTTTAGAACTAGAATTATGCACAGAATAATGAGTCAAGTTTGAAACTAAGTTTCTTGCTACGATTTTTATCAGAACAAGAAAGAAGAATCCCCAGAATCTTAGACATCCATCCCGAGGAACCTAATGGTATCAACCTTCAGAAATGGTGTGGATGTAAGGTTCAAAAGTGTTCCTCTGCGTTTTCAATTATTATGGCCGAAGAAAGTCTACTAAAGGGAAACTAAAACCAAGTTCCTTTTATTTGGAAAGATGGGCTATGGAAAGGTTGCAGTAAGACTATTAATTATACAAGGATCAAGCATGTCTACCTAACCCCAAACCCAAATATCTGGGAAGTTACATAGTTCATTCCTGTTTTAATCATAGCTGTGCAACAAAAATTCAACATGTTTATTATAAAGCCCATGCAAAGAGCCATGATTAAGCAGTTAAAGAAAATCAGATCTAAATTAAAAGTGTATAAATTGTGTCCTTTGATTTGGAAAGATGGACTTTTCTAATCTTGTGTCTCTCTCTCTCATATACAATTTGCATTTTCCCTCAAAGTTTTCATAATTGGTTTTATTTTCCGAACAGCATTGACAGAATTATGGGTGCAAATAAAAGAAGGTTAGTTTACAAAAGCAATATATCGAAATCCCCATTTACAATCCAGAATCAAATACTGAAAGAATGTGGAATGTCTAGTATGGGTTATAGTCTTTACTCAGATTTTGCAATGTAATTCGATATTATTCCTGGTCACACCTAAGAAAACCAACCCTTCTGTGCTTCCTATCTAGAACATGTCTAAAACAGAGGAGTTACAGATACCAAGTCCCACATTATTATTAGTACCCATTTTTAGTTTTGTTACTTTACTAAGACTGGTAACTGAGCAATGAATTAATTTTTCAAACAAGGGCAAGCCCATGAATAAAGATGTGAACTTGAGGTGAGTGTCATGAGAATACATAGAAACCCAAAACCAACCTCAATGCAAAGTACTAGTAACAGGCAAATCCAGCATCTAAAGCATACCAATTACAAAATTGAAGAATGGTGAGAGGTACTAACCAGTAGAGCCTTGGTGATATAGCCCCGGGCCTTCAACAAACAAAAAGCGACGAAGAACATCCTCTCGATCAAGACCACACAATCTCAAATAAGGCTCAGCAGTCTCCGATTGAAGGCAACAGAATTTGATCTTCCTGTACTTGTCTGCTTTAATCACCCACTTCACCCCTGTTTATCAGTTTTTCGGGGAGAAAAGGAAAGAAAGAAAACCACTTTAGACAGAACAGAACCCATCTGACAAATTGGACTGAAATGAAAACCTAGAAATTCAGAGCCCAAAATACACACACACCCAAAAAAAAAAAAAAAAAAAAAAAGGAAAAGCGGAAAAGGGATTTCTGAAACCTCCATGGCAGAGATGGCAGACCCCATCGTAGACCACAACGCGTGGCTGAAGAAGAGTGGGTATCATGGGCTTAACCGCCGAAGGAGCAGTTGGGTTAGAGTAGATGGGTACATCATTATCTTCTTCATCACCAAGATCAACAGCATCAGCAGCAGTGCTCGAAACGACGTCGGACGAAGACAGTGATGATGATGATGATGTGGAAGAAAATGAACATTTTAATGGAAAAGATGAAGAAGAAAGTGAAGGTCTTGTCGTTAGTTTTGGCAGCAATCTCATTAACCTTGTCACCGTCATCTTTAGCGGTAGCGCCGACTAGCGACCTCTGTATTTCAAGGGTTATATTTTCCAACTAAACTTCAGAAGAAAGTTTAATGGGATCGCATCATTTAACCAATTGCCTTTTGCTTGGTTTCCAAGTATTCGCCTTTGAAAAAACTTAAATATGAATTTTAATTTGATTGTTCCAAGTAGAAAGTTTTAATTTCATTGTTTTTTTCTCCACTTGTTTATATAATTCTATTGACGAAATTTATCGCCATTGAACCTAACCTAATGTGTGGCATTGAATAGCATCAAGTTCAATCGAATTCGCGAGAAACAATTCAGACATCAAATTATGCCAATTAGACGGTTGGAAAATCACATTGTATATGCTTTATGGCTTCATTTTTATCGTCGTATACACAGTATGTTACAACATTAAGATTTCTCCTAACTGTTCGTAAAAGTGCATAAAAACTATAAGAATATTGAAACAATTATTATCTAATGCTATAATAACACATTTCTCCTATGCATTTTTCCTTTTCTGTATGCTGAGGCTTGCAAATCCCAATGTTTCCCGTATCAGAGTTTGTGAAACTGAGTCTCCTTTCTATCATGAATTATTTCACCCCGCTGCCACACCCTGGCTCCACCTCAAAAGATTGATTTACAGAAACGCTACGAGTCAGACAGTTACGCAGCTGAAATCATGGCTGTGCTGCTAATTCATGCCCAACAAACCACATAATAGCAAATCACCAAGCCACAGTGCTCATCGTACACTCAGCTGGAAGCCCAAATATCCTGAACTTATCAGGGTCTAACCCTCAAAAACTCAGGTCACCTGCATTAGCATTCAACTTTAGGCCAAAGAATAAGAAAACTTTGTGATTATCGTCTTAACTTTCTGTTGCATGCCAACCCAAAACATACCCAGCAGTAGACTATCATTTAACCTACTTCCCAAACTCCTCCTCCTGGACTTGACCATCTGCATAGTGAACAGGCCCCATATACATTGATAAATTAGATTGACCATATACAGAATCCAGAAACTGCATAAACGCAAACACAGATTTGAAAGCCTCACCCGTAAGACGGACTGCCAAGTTTGCTTGAGCATCTGCCTCAGAATTGAGTTCCTTTTGGTTATACAAGAAAATCTCAGAACATTATAAGCAGCCGAAATGAGGTGGTGAATTAATGGGATGGACGAGCATTTAACAAGAATTGTAATATAAACCCACAAAAGTATTGTAGAGCACATAATATAAACAGAATCGACTTTACCCACCCTGAGAACATGACTGATCTCAAAGGAGAGAAATTTATCCTTCAGTTCCTTCACCTCTTCATACAAATCAGACATGTTCTGGTTTCTGACCTTCCATAACCCCTGCACCTGTTCCAGTAACATCACAGTTATACAGTTGCAGGAAAAAAGAAAAAAGAAAAAAGGAAATAACAAATACAGAACGCCAGAAGCATCAAACACCATAAACACTGGATGTAAGGAAGGGCCCTTTGAGAAATTACAACACTGTACACAGTGTTTTAAGCTTAAAGACCCTAACAGAGCATATGTCAAATCAAATTTTCTTTTTCAAAATCAATAAGGACAACTTAAAGATGGTTGCATTGGCATCTAAAAACATTAACCAGTACATGCAAACTAAAGACTGAAAGTGCAGCAGATGTCCCTGGAGTTTGATTAAAACCATTTTAAACAGAAAAAGAATTACAAAGTATAACAATCCATGACAGAAACAGATAAGATAAATCACCCTTAGCAGAAGATAACAAAAATAAAAACATACCTGCATACAGACGAGTTTGGAGTCACCTTTGGCACGAATCTTAGTAAAACCTTTCTTAAGAGCATATTTTAGCCCTAGAATCAGAGCTCGGTACTCAGCAACATTATTGGTTCTAACACCCAGACCTTCATGAAGTTTACAGATCTACAGAAGAAGCATGGTCATAGAGAAGACTCTTCTTGTGTTTTAAAGTATGCAAACTCTAAAGCTAAAATGCATACCAAACTTCCATCATCAGCTCGCAGCACAGCTCCAGCACCAGCTAGTCCAGGATTTCCTTTTGATGCACCATCAAACTCAAGAGTACAGAAGCCCTAAAAATATAAGATGACCACCAAATCATTTTCCATTTCTTTTTTTTCTTTTTTTTTGGTTAAACAACACAAGTGCAAAGAAATGATAATAATGTACAGAACTCCAGACTGTGAAAGATCACTTGAGAGACACCAAAAAGTGGGCAAAGGGGTTTATATTTATAGCATCTTTAAAAAAATAAACAATAAAAGCTTGTTTTCCAATCATCACACATCATTGGCATTACCACGAATTCAACTTACAGAATCTAAGGGTAATGATTGAGTGGAATGATCTATCTTGACATGCTTTCTCAATGGATCATCTGCTATGGAAGGTGAACCAATTACTTCCTGCAAAGCATTGAAACAAGTAGAAACTAAAGCAGCAAAATCAAAATGCATCTGACGCACAAGGCACAGAACATAATCAACCTACAACGTCTTTAAATTGTAGTTATATCATATTATACGCAAACCAAAACAATTAACAATACAAAAGAAGCTGAACATTTGAATAGGGAAAAACAAGAAACAAAATAGAAAATACCCAGAAACACACGAGATAATGTATCTTTATTGTCTACAAAGAAATAGAAATGCTCAAGAATACAACAAATTTTACTGGTAGATAGTCAGAAATAAGAATACAACAATTGTTCTTCGCTTTCTCCAATGAGGGTATTTCAGAGATAGCCATGATTATGAACTCACCAAATTATCTGATGCTGGCACTTCATGGGATCTCTTTTTGAGTGCATCCATGACGGATGCTCCACCTTGCAAAGATGCTGGATCCTGAAGTGAAAACGAAATAAATTATACTCCCAATCTATAGATAATGAGTACGAGATGCATGGAGAAGCAACTCAAATTAATTCAAAAACACCTGTCCAAAAAAGCTTGAGCTCAGACTAATTATTACATTTTTCAACCTCAAAGTTAAAAGTGTCTCTGTTGCGCATAGTACATTTTTTATCTTACTCCAGAACATGCAAAGGAAGCTGACAATTACTAAAAATAAAATATAATACAAGATACAAGCACAATCAACTGCTACGCCATAAATGATAAATCTCACTGGTCCATTGGAAGCACAATTAGGAGTTCAATTTCAAATGGGGACTTTTGAAATTGAAATTGGAAGCCTAAATCTCACTGGTCCATTGGAAGTCTAATTAGGAGTTTAATTCCAAATGGGCACACAGTAAAAAATTTGCCTTTTTGAAATCGAAATCGGAAAACGAATTGCAGAGGGTAGCAAGTGAACTCTTACTTGAAAAGGGCAATGCATAAGCTTGCCAAAAATATCGTCCTTCAAATCTGCAGCCGCGATTGTGTAAATGGCATTCGTAAGTCCACATGAACCAAGATACTCTTCAGTATCCTTAGGCAAAGAGTATCCTTTGTACACACTAACCGGAGGATCAAATATCTACAACAATTCCAAACAAAAAATAAAGAGTGAAGTGAAGTGAAGTTCAAGCACATTAACCCATTTAACCCAGAAAAAGAAAAATGAAAACTTACCGAAGAACTAAGCTGAGCCTGACAATCGCTGAAACTCTTATAAACACCAACAATATCTCCTTTGCGCACTACATAGAAGGCATCTTTTTCCAGCTCCACAACCGGTTCAGCTTCTGACTTCCTCCGTGTACGAGACGACGTCGTCTTGCTGCTGCTGGCTTTGCTTCGAGACGAGTAGAGCTGAGCATGGAATCTCGTTGATTCTAAGTTGATGCACTTAACCCCACACGAAAGGTCCAATTTTCTTTTCCACGAACAAGGTCTGTACAGAAAACTCGTCGCCATGAAACGACCATTCCTTCTGAAAATGGCGGTTGTGTATGACGAAACGTGCGACAAGCAGTTCATCACACACGCAGTGTCAGGATGGATTGTCCAGGTTTCGAAACAGAGCGAGAGGGCCAGAGGCAGAGAGATAGAAGAGGATTTGGGTTTGACTGGGCCGGCTAACTATCAGTTGTGGGCCACGGCCCATGTGACAACACGACATCATTTAACGTTTTTCTTTCTTTTCCTTTTTTTCATACAATAAATATTGGGAGGAGAGAATCGAACATAAAGGAATCTCCTCTATAATTTTTGTCCTCTAGAATAAGGAAATAAGGCAAAACTATTAACAAATTTAGGTGAATTTAGCATTATATTTAGATTCGAACCAATCGAATGGCATGAGTCTTTCGTTGTGAGACAATTTGATATGTTATATTATAAGACTAATAATATTTGAATTAATTGCTATGCAGGGTCTTCTACAGAAAGCCTGCAGGGAGGATGTTTTGCTTATAATATAATGTTTGAATTAACTGCTATGTCTGGCAAAAAAAAGTGTATTATTAGGGAGAATAATGAGCTTAACTTGGGTTTCCATGTTCACAGTGGCACGGCACAACTACTGTAGGTCTGTATACTGGATCTAATTGAGCCAAATTGAATTTAATTATGCTTTTGTAACTCCTTGTTTAAGTATGACTATTAGAGGTTTATAAAATAAAAACTTAAACACCATGACAATGTTGAAAAGAGAACATCCCAAATGAAATAAGGAAGATTGCCACAAAAGGTTAGTAAATTTCGGGAAAGAATTTATTAGTATTGAAGCACTTTGTAGTGTTGAAACACTCGCTGTCATTGCCATCAACAGATATTCCAAAAGTAGTCAAAGGAACCAACAACTTGCAAAGGATGCCAATCTTATTACTTCTGCCATTGAATGACTTACCGTATCTAGCCTTCACCCGAAGAGCAAGCTGCAAGTCAATACTATAGACACCAGCAACGGTCTCGGATTTAAACTTGCAAATCTGAGCTTCTTCAAACTGCACCAACTGCTTACCTTGAGAGAGCAAACATCTTATGTCCACACATTGCAATGGCTTGGATGTCACAGTACTCTATGCCTACCCCTTTGTTGGGGTTTGTTATTGTGATGTCAAGAGCAAGGTTGTAGTGGAGACTCTGGTCGGTGGCTCTGTCGAAGTCGAATTGGGTAAGAAAGGCATTTGTGACGCTGAACTCGGGTTCTTACAGATTGTAAAAGATAATTAAACCAAAACATGCAAAAAAGGCTACACCTAAAAAACATACGGTGCCCAAAATAATAGCATAGTATCCCCTTCTATGGAGCATAATGTAAATAATAATATCTAAGGCTCACTTCTCCTAACTGAAAAACAAAAGTAAGGAATTGATTGGGTAATGGAAAGTTTGAGAGATAATCAAATCCTATGAAATTGGAAGAAGCCAAAGTATATGAGAATTTTCTGGTCTGTATTCTTCTCCAAAGAGGAGGTATTTATAAAGAAGTAGATAGTGCTAAACCCTGGACAGATAGAGTTGATAGAAACAGGAAAGAAAACCAATCACAATTACAGTACTACTATACAAACAGGCAACATAGAAGAATAGGTAATTTTCTGACTTTTCTTACTCAGTTAGAAAATAAGGCCCATATGACAATACGACATCATTTATTTATGTTCTCAACGTCAACGTTTAAAGAACATCTCCCGGCCTAACCAACTTTTGCGTAGAAATAGAAAGATAAGAAAATAAGGCAAAACCATTAGCATTATGTACTGATTCGAACCGACTGAATGACATGTTTTGTTGTGACTCGTGAGACAATTTGACATGTTATATTATAAGACTGTAAACGGAAGTGTAACCAAAGGTTTCTAGACAAGATAATCAACTATAACATCGACGGCAAGAAGGGGAAGAAGAGCATATTTCATTCATGAATTTGCACTTTCCAGTTTACAGTTACACATCATACTCATAGTTATGGTTTCCTTTTCTCGATCAAAAAGATTTACAATAGCCTGGTTACTGGTGGTTAGCTATCTTCCTTCGTAGCCAAAGTAGCTTTTGCCCCATATTTTGAGAACACATCGTTAAGCACAGCCTTCTCCTTGACCTTTAACCTGCAACGTGATCAACAAACTTAATGTAATTTTTCCATTAAAAGAAGAAATAAAAACAAATGAAAACTTCTGCAAAAAGTAGTTGATTACCTCTTGGCAGATCCCCCCACAGTCAATTTTGGAACCTTCACTGTTTTTTCTTTCACAGTTAGTTTCTTCTTGGGAGACCTTTCTGCTTTCCCTTTCACAACCGGCTTTCGGTGAGGAAGCTTCTCTTCTTTACTCTTGGAAAGTAGCTGCTTTGAGGAAGATGAATGTGCTAATAAGGACTCAGATTCTGTCCTTAATTCCATGCTATCTCTATCTCCACCATTTAGGTCTGACCTACTGGTAGAGTCCAGATTCTCTATGGCATCTTCCAGTTCTGGTCCCACAACCTCAACATCAGAGCCTTCATATTCATCAAGTATGGTCTCCTCCCATGTGTCCAGGGAAGAATCATCAAAGTCAGAATCAGCTCTCTGCATATTATCTATGGCATCATCCAGTTCTGGTCCAACAAGCTCCACATCAGAGCCGTCATATTCATCAGGTATGGTCTCCTCCCATGTATCCAGGGAAGAAACATCCAATTCAGCAACAGCTTTCTGACTTCCTCCCAGTCCAGAAACAGCTAGTCGAGGAGCAGTATGGTTATCTGTTGATTTTTTCTGCTCATAATTCAGGGCTTGCGAATCTACAAACTCGCATTTTATCTGTTTCTGAATTTTACCAAATTGAACACTCTGAGAAGAGAACATTTCAACAAACCTGCCATGAGAGGAATGCCAATCATTTCAGATAATAGAATGCCAGCAAAACAATAAGATTTATCCCACTATGCCTATGATCAAAAGGCAAATGTTAATATGCATGCTTGATAGTGTTCTCAAATCTCAATAAGCATACTTGAAAGTGTGCCCTGTAACCTGTTCTACATTAATATACCACACCTATCCACATTCATAGCCCAAAACTTTTGCACTTTCTCATCAATCACTACCTTTTTTCATATTCTTATAATTGTTACCAGCAAAAGTTTTAAAATTTGAATTCCATTTCATAACTTTAAACATAAAACATACCTAGTTGCATCCTGCTCAGACTTAAAATGAACAAAAGCAAAACCCTTGCAAATGGGGTCCTTAGTTTTCTTGTTTCCAGAAACCGCAGGGTTTATGCTAAGCAAACCAGGGACTAATTTGAAAGCTGCGCTCAAATCCCTATGTATGTTCTTCTTCTTCGGAAGGTTCAGCACACGAACTCTAACTCCAGCTGGAACCACTTCTTCAGCTGCAAATGCAGTAAAATTGAAGTAAAACATTCAATCGTAAATTAGAGAGTGAGTGACTGAGTGTGATTTAGAGCCAATGAAGACAGACGCAGACCTTTGTTCTTGTTCTTGCTTTGGTCTTGCTTGGAATTAAGGTTTTCAGGGTCGTCTGAGAGCTTAGTGAGATTCTCAGCCTGCGCTTGTCTACTCTTCTCCATTTCTTCGAGCAGCTTCTCTTCAATTGAAATGTCGTACTCTTTGCCTTCGCCAAACCCACGGGGCTTCTTCTCCAGCCACTTCTTCATCTTCCCAAACGGCACAAACGTATCTTCTTTGTCGTCACCGTCGCCACCCAACTCATCATCCGAGCCGTCCAACAAGTCCAAGTCCAACTCCTCGTCATCAGAGTCGTCCATTTCTAAGAGCTCAACGCCGCCTTTTCGCTGATTTTTTCGGGCAGAGACTCGGGAAACTCTACTTCTCTGGCCATGGACGCCGCGAAAGCCGAGAATTGTGCGTTGGGTTTGTTGAATGGGAGAGAGGAACAAGCTGGTTTTGAAACTAGTGGTGAGGAGCGAAGAGCTTGAAGATGCGGGTGGGAAGAAGGCCAAGCCCAAGTGGGCTTTGTATGGTGAGAATGAGAGGCCGGTGGTGGAAAGAGACTTGTAATTGCAGGAAGGTGAAAGCCTACCGGTGCTTATCATCTTTGTCGCCCAACCTCTTCCTGTTCCCCTGTGCTCTGTGCTACTGAGCAAAATGAGTCAGTACCTCCCCCTTTGATATTAGTCAGCTGTCTATTTAGTATTAAACCCCAAATGTTGAGGAGACATAACAACAAGGTTTCGTGGTGTAGTTGGTTATCACGTCAGTCTAACACACTGAAGGTCCCCAGTTCGAGACTGGGCGAAGCCATATGTTTTTTGTTTTCTTTTGTTTTTTGTTTGTTGAGATTTTCACTTTAGTGCTAGAGCATCTCAGGAGAGTCTCTAAATTCTAGATAAAAAAGTTAGAAAGCTATTATAGCAAATCACTTAAAAGGTGTTTTCTCCAGCAATGTTCTCTGTTTTGGCTAATCTAAAATATTTTATTATTATTTTCTCTCATTTTATCTTTCTTTTCAATTTGGCGAGTCTCCATTTCTCTTTCCTCATTGCTAGATGTAGAGAGCCAAAAGTTGGTTCTCTAAGGGCACTTCCAGCAGTTGAAATCTTGCGGCAAGGGGGGCTAGGGCTGACACTATTCACGAGAATAGTGTCTGCCCTTGCAAAAAGTAAGTTCCACTTCCAGCAGTTGCTATGGCAAGGGGGTACTATTCAATTTTTTGTTTTTTTACAAATTTGTTTACCTAAACAATTAATTTGGACAATATATTCGGATGAGATTTTCTGATAAGATATTCGGATAAAATTTTCAGTTTCAAATTTCAGATAAATTTTCTTAGAGTTGAATAATTAAACTTGAAAGTGAAAAAAATTTAGAGTTGAAAGTGAAAAATTATTGAGTAGAAAGTGAATAATTAAACTTGAAAGTGAAAAAAATTTAGAGTTGAAAGTGAAAAAATTATTGAGTAGAAAGTGAATTTGTTGTTAAAAGTGAAGAGTATGGATTGGTATTTATAGAAAAAAAATTCAATATTTTTTGGGGTTTTTTTAAAAAAATTTATGATTTTTTTTCATAATTTTTTGCCTTGAAAAATTCCAGGACATTGGATTGGATGAAAAATCAGAAATCAGAAAGACCAGGTTGCGCCACGTGGCAATGGAAAGAAAAAAAAAATTAATTGCGCCTACTGACGTCAGCTTGCCTTCGGGCTAGAGCTCGAGCCCCCTTGCCTTCGGGCAGCCCAGGCTCGTGGACCCCACTCTGCCCAGGCCAGCCTTTGTTGCTGGAACTTGCATTTGGGCTCTTTCCCCCCCCTCCAGCCCGAGCCCTCAGGGGCTGCTGGAAGTGGCCTAAAATAGAGAGACAAGTAAGGAGTCTGCTGGAAGGAGGATTTTCCTTCTTTTTAGCCAAAGTAGCTAGGGAGTCTGCTGAAGATGCTCTTGGGAACATACTTGCATCCTTCCCTTATAGGTAGAAACTCCTGTAATTTTTCCAATAACAATTTCATGTGTGTAAAAGTTTTTCTTTTTATATTTTTTATGAATTATTTTTGTACGTATCTAAATTTTGATTTGTAAGTATGAATTTCCACATTTTTGTCGATAATAATTTGACATATATAGTTTTTCTTTTATTTTTAATAAATTATTTTTACATATGTGTCAAACCGTAATTTATATATGAGGAATATCATCTTTCATCAAAGGAGGTGAGCAATATTTGGTGTTATGAATTTCTTAGTTGAAATATTGCTATGTCAGTCGAACTATTGTGGAAACATAACATCAAGGTTTCGTGGTGTAGTTGGTTATCACGTCAGTCTAACACACTGAAGGTCCCCAGTTCGAACCTGGGCGAAGCCATTTCTATAGGACAAACTGTTTTTGAGATTTCACCTTGCTTTTGTGGATTCTCTTCAATTGCGTTAGGCTTTAAAATCTAAATATTGCGTAAACTTAACAACACGGTTTCGTGGTGTAGTTGGTTATCACGTCAGTCTAACACACTGAAGGTCCCCAGTTCGAGCCTGGGCGAAGCCATTTTGAAGGACCACCTTTTTTTGAGATTTCACTTTTGTTTTATGGATTCTCTTCAGTTGAGTTCATCTTTAAAGGCAACATATTGTGGGAACTTAACAACATGGTTTCGTGGTGTAGTTGGTTATCACGTCAGTCTAACACACTGAAGGTCCCCAGTTCGAGCCTGGGCGAAGCCATGTGTTGAATTTTTTGTGATTTTTTTGGAGCTGAAGAAATACAGCGGAGTCAATGATTTTTCACTGGGCTTGGTTTGGTTGGTCTTTCCTTCCTAACCAACCAATTGAAATTCAAGCCCCATTCACTTTTGCTGTTTTGAAAAGTTTATCCTTTTTAATACATAAATCCCATCAAAGTGCTTCTTCTTGTTCTATATTTTTGGTCAGATTTTTCCACAACCATTCACTAGAGGCCCAGCACCATTTCTAGGTTGTCATTTCATAATCCATCCGAGCCCAGATTCATCCTTGTGTTGACAGGTTATTGAAGATCATATCTTAAAAAAATGTGCTGACGGAATCTAGCCCATTAAAAAAAATGTCTTCACTTGCAGAATTTTTATACGTGTATAGATCAACTACAGGGGACTACAGAGCACAACAAGCCCCTGTATGTCACAGGCACAAGTGATGGTGCAAAAGTTAACCGCATCCAGCTTGTTCCGATATGCATTGGGAAGGATTTGATACAACGTATGGTATTGACTTCCGAGTTGTGCTTAGGCTTTCCAGAACCACAAGGATTATCCTCACGCCAGTTCATAAGATTCGGGGGGAGATAATTAATCCAAGAGCTTGTTGACTCTGCTGATTTACTAATATCCAGGAGGTAACTTAATTGGAGAATTTAGGTCTCTGCTAGCCCAGTTCTCTTGTTGCTTTTGTGGCGTGCTTTCGCACATAAGATAAAAGGTTGCTTTTAGCTGAAAAGATTGAGCCGCCCCCTACCCTAAGTCATTGCATTGATAAAGATGAGTGCCCTGATTCCTAGCCTTGGATGTCTTGCTTTGAATAAAACTAGTTGATGAACCAAGCACTGGAGGAGACTTCACTTCTGATCCTTGTATATAAAAAATAATACTAATAATGCATTATTTTAAACAGCACAAAAGTCAGCATCAGACTCCTGAACAGAGGGGGCAAGCAATCAGTGCATGGTTTCCAATTCCAAGCATGTTTGTTGGCATTAGGCATTAGGTGAGTGAGAGCTATCCATCAAGTCTATAATCTGTAGTTATCATTTGATTGGCATTTCAGTTCAACATATAATTATGAAAACCACATTTATATTTTTATGTACATATGAATATGATCGACACTCCAAAATACCAAATACTAACTACTCGTTTGGCTTCAGTCCCAGATTCCTGTTCTTCTGTTTTGATTTTCTTTTCTTCTTCATTTGCAGATCTCTGTTTGGTCTTCCTTATCCTATACATCCAACAAACAAGTTAGCAACTAGTTTTAATAATAATTATTATTTATTGTCTAATTGTCTGCTATCAAACATGAGAAGATCTCAAACCAGAGACAAGCCGGTTTTGTCAGTTGCATAACAAATACATGCAAATTCTGAAAATCCTTTATTTTGTCATTTTTCTTTTTGGCTTGTAAATTTGGAATTACATAAGTTAAACTTAATTAAACACTGCTTAATTAACTTGATGGGATGGGAATGAGCAATTGGGGCTTGTTAATTAATTTTGAGAGTCATTATAAAATTATTTACTGATTGAAGATGCATATCCCCCAAAATCATGATCAGCTGCACAACCTAATATTCAATCTACCCATTGACCAAAATGCAAAAGGGGAGTTATGTTATGGGTCCTATTATTTATAAATAGAGTTTTTGAGAGTCCAATAATTCTAAAAGCATATGGATAGAAACTGATACCAGAATTCATTTCAGCATCAAAGGGAGCCTATTATTCATGAAAAACTCTAGCTTCTTCTTCACTCTGTCTGACAAAAAAGAAAGAAAATTAAAAGCAATCTCTCCAATTGTCTTGTCTGAGAGAGGCAGATAATACAAGGACAGCAAATTATCAAAAGCTAAAAGAACAGTGCTGATCCCACTTCATCTTTTAACTAGCAATTAAATTATCATGATTCATGTCATGGGGCAGAGCTGGACAGACACAGCTAGCCCATCTCCTCCACACATTGTTTTTTGTTTTTTGTTTATATTTTATATAATTTTAATTTTAATTTCTTCTTAATTAACACATAGACAAATTTTTATAGCAAGTCATAGTTTTACTTTCAGAGTGAAGTCTTCTGACATATTGGATCATATAACATACATGTATAATTGTTTAAGCAAATGCCGAACTAGGTTGAGTGGGTTTCACCTTTATTAAAGAAGCTATACATAATGTTGTATAAAAATGTAATAAGTCTAGCATCATCCTTTTACGAAGCGTGCCTCTTTAGTTTCTATTCGCCAATGGCAAATAGGGATGAAAATTCTACCTGTCATTCAAAGGCATGTAGTATACTGAGACTGGCCACCTAACAGTCCACATACTAAATTTCATCTCTTCTATCCAAAAATAAAAGTGAAAAATGATTGCTTTGAATTTGGATGCGATGTTCAATTAAAATATGAATAAATTAACTCCAAAGTAATTTTATTGAATTTAATGTCCCTTGAATTTTCTTCTGAATAATGGAACAACCAACAAAATTCCCTCCACACAAGATCAAAATTCAAATCCCAACTTTGAGCGCCAATGTCTCCCCAAATCTGAACGTGGACGTGCAGGGAGTCAAATCCCAACTATATATATGTCATCTGAATCAATTAAATGTTCCGAGCTGCCACCCTATGTTGGATGTGCAGGGAGTCAAATCACTCACAATGTGTAGTTAAGGAACACGGCACACTCCAACCACTCCGACGCAGCTTATGTCCTCTAGTCATTTTCCACAGTGAATCCACCAAATATTTGTAGCATTAATGACAAGGGTTCACATGACGACCGAGCCTTTTTCGATTATTAATGCAGAATGAAACTCGTACACATCAATAATTAAAAACTTTTCGTTCGAATCAAATCGTTGATGCATTGTGAATCAAATATGCATCAACAATTCAGGACCTTCCACATTTTATTTCACATTCATGTGCCAACCCTCAGTCTAACGTTTGAGTCCCTTTTATTTTCTTCTTCTTGTTGGTTTGCAACTGGCAAGTAGGGTCGATGATCATACATTATATTTTTTTTGACTGTCAGTACCTCCCGCCAGTTGATCCGTTGACCAGTCAACAACCACATCACTGGGCTGACAAGAGGTACCCGGCCCAGCAATTTAATTAGATTGGATTTTACCAGAAAGCAGCCTCTGATTTATTTTTACTGGAAAAAGTAGCCTCTGTTAACCCAGTAGAATTATTCACATACACGGATTTGAATGGGACAGCTTTGTCATCATCAAGATGAAAAGGTTATTTAATAATTTCACCTCTAATTGGAAAATTATAGTCTTTTTCTCTTTTTGGTGTCATGGCAGTCCGAGATTGGCTACTTTAATTATTCACATTCTATTCTAACGCATACTGTATGCAAACTTTTAAGAGTTCAAAATGTTAAATCATCATGTCACGGAGAAAGAGATAGCTTACTTTCCACTTTCTTTCTTTTTTCTGTACCAATAAAAAGAAAATCGTCAAGCTCCACAAAAGTTAACAATTAGATCACTACGCTTTCCCTTCTAAAGCAAAACAAAAATTTGTTTGTGCTACTTTATATATCTATTCCAATTTACGTACTTATATTCTTTTTACACAATAAATAGTTTTAAACTATGGTAAAAGAATGAGAATTCGAATTTAAGTGTAAAGGGACGAATTCAGTGCTTCGACAAACAGACTTATCCGACAGATTTACAATCTATGTATTATTTAAGAATCCAATGTACTGATCCAAAGTCTACTTGGTGTGGTCTTCTCCTTTTACTTTCGGTAGTGCCACCCGACCCATTTTGCCTTTCATTGACGCAGTTTGCCTCTTTTTTCTTTGTATCCAGATTTCTTAAAATTATTTGATTAGATTAAGCAGGAAAATGAGAGTGCCCCATATTCATATTCAATGATGTCATGTCCCCAAACAAAAGCAAAGCTCCAAAATCAAACGATAAAGCCATTTATATATATGTTATTAAGTTGGCGCATGCCGTGGCTGTGTGAAATGGTATTAAGTTAACTGTGACATCCAAACAAGGTCCACCAATGTAATTATATGTCATGTCATCTCAGATGCATCCATACAAGACTACACGTTGTAGGTCTCTTTATGCATTGTTGAAAAATAAATAAATATATATATATATATTCAAAAGTATATTGCCCTACTGGTTGGGGACTTTTCTAACGTCCCCATTTGTTTCCCTCCAAACCAATTTTGTAAACAAACAAACAAACAAACAAAATGTTTTCATGGAATTTATTTACTAATTTTACTCGTAAAAACAAATAATTAAGAGTGGTGATTTCTCCATTCCTTTTTCTCCTATTTTATCCACTTACACTCTTTTTTTATAACTAAAAAAGGAGTGTAAGTGGATAAAATATGAGTGGGAAAATCATTGCCCATAATTAATACCAATCAATGAGTATTTAAAAAGGTGGACAACATTGTTAAGAGCCGGAATTAGCAAAATGTTGACCTCTAAAATATAAAATCTGTTTAGAAAAACCCTTGACAACAACTAGAGAAAAGAACCATGTTAGGCACGCACATCAACAGTTTTGTTTTTAAGTGCGAAAAGAATTGCCATACTTTATTATATTCTGATAAAATAAATTTAATTATGACATGACCTGACATTATTTATTAAGAACCTACAAAATGATGATTTTGAAATGGAATAAAACAAGATAAGAGGAGACCAACAACTAACTATTAGTTATGTTATAAGGACATTTTTTATAAATAAAATAAAAAATAATAATATATTAAATTCACGCATACTAATATTAGGACTGAAATTCATAACCTTTTATAGAAGAATAATTGCTCCAACCACAGTACCAGTGAGTTCTTCGCGCACAATTAACTATTAATTTTTTTTGATAAATTATACAATTCCTAAGTTTGAATGAGACGCTACCTTGAATTTGAAAAGAAAAAAATAGACATCTTACCAAAAAATTGAAAAAGATAATATCAGTAAATCGTATGGGCCACGTGGCATCACCATGCTATTGTGTAAGTTGACGTGATGGAACTCCAGTAGCCATCACGCATTGTTTACGTAATATTTCCCCCCTAAAAACGGAAAATTATATTTTCCCGGGAAAATCAAATCTCCTTTTCCAGTCTCGAAATTTCACCTCCAACAAAAACAAAAATAAATCCATAAAATAAATAAATAAATACAGCACCTCATATTTATTTATATCCAACGAAACAGATAGAATTGCCAAATCAAAATCTCAAAGTCTAAAGACTGTCTACTCATCTCCCTCACACAGACACACACAAGCACAAACACACACACTCCCCATCCGATCAAATCCGACGGCCACCAAGCGATGGCGAGAGAATGAAGGAGATTATCGATCGGAGACGGCAGCGATCATCATCATCATCACCATCATGTCATCGGTTTGGAGCTCCGACTGCTTCTCGGACCTACTGTGCTGCGAGGACTACTCCGGAATTCTGTCCGGAGAGTCGCCGGAATGCTCGTCGGACTTGGAATCTCCGGCGTGTAGCGAAGAATCCATCGCCGGATTCATAGAGGACGAGCGCAACTACGTCCCCGGCTTCGACTACTTGTCTCGCTTCCACTCCGATCATTCCCTCGACATCTCCGCCCGAGCCGACTCCGTTGCATGGATTCTCAAGGTAATTAACCAATCAAATTCCAGATTTTCATAATCGGACACTAACTTCGCACTTATTACATGATTGCCATGGCATGCGCGTGCGCTCGTTAGATCTATTGACCGTATTGTCTCCGGCTTTTCTAACCTGCGCCGGGGTTGCGTACTGTTTGGCTGAAGTGAAGATTTTCTCTATCAGCAGCCGGATCTAACTATAAAGCTCGCTGGCGATTCACTTCTGATTATTAGTTAAATTAATATTACGTCATGTATGGATGGTTTTGCAGGTCCAGAGTTACTACGGGTTTCACCCGCTGACGGCGTATCTCTCCGTTAACTACTTGGATCGGTTCTTGTACTCCCGCCGGTTGCCGGTAAACTCAGTCTCCGTTAACGCTTGGATGATTATGTGAAGAAAGCTGGATAATGATGAAGATTAATTATCTTAATTATTTCTGAAAAACCTTTAATTATATATTAGTAATTATATTTGACTTTTCAAACGTACGTGGAAATCTGTACAGTAGGTGATTGGGCGTACGTACTGTTACATTATAAAGTTCATGGGATGAGGAGGCAATTACGATCCTCTAAACTCCCAACATAGTGATTATGTTTAATTGGACTTTATAATAACTACAGTATAAAAGTACAATCATACTAATTATTACATGCCTTTTTATTTATCATAATTTGCTTTTTTTCTTGTCACGTGCATTGCACGTGAAAAATACTTGTAGCATAAAATCTCAAGTAATAAACTCCATCACAGAGCAATAATCTAATGTGTTTAATTATTATATATGTGATGACGATAAAAGCTTTTGCTAATAGTATTCGTTTTGTTTGTTTGTTTGTTTGTTCGTTCCAGCAAGCAAATGGGTGGCCAATGCAACTTTTAAGTGTTGCTTGCTTGTCCTTAGCTGCTAAGATGGAGGAACCTCTGGTTCCTTCTCTGTTGGATTTACAGGTACATATATAATACACAACCAACGCTAATTTCTTCTTAATCTAATATTTTATCAATTTGTTTAAAGGTTTAGGACATAATATAATATGTGTCGTAGGTGGAAGGTACGAAATTTATCTTCGAACCGAGAACAATCCGTAGGATGGAGCTCCTTGTGCTGGGTGTTTTGGATTGGAGGCTACGATCCATAACACCCTTCAGCTTCGTCGCTTTCTTTGCATGCAAGCTCGACCCAACGGCAACTTTCATCGGATTTCTGATTTCACGGGCCACAGAAATCATATTATCGAATATCAAAGGTACGTGTATGTATGTGTACGTAAAGAAATACATATACATGCAGTACGCCTACGTAGAAGAGGCTGCTTTACACTACAGTACATATTATTATAATATATAATGAGTGGCCCTTGACTTGTTCTTGTTGATTGATTATGTCAACAGAAGCCAGCTTTCTTGAATATTGGCCATCATGCATTGCTGCGGCAGCCATACTTTCCGCAGCCAATGAAATCCCTAATTTGTCGCTTGAAAATCCGGAACATGCTGAATCATGGTGTGGTGGACTGAGCAAAGTAAGCACATGGGACTCTGATGATTTCAATTGGGATTTTAAAATAATTATTATATATGTGTTCATTTTCAATGAATTTGCAGGAGAAAATCATCGGATGCTATCGATTAATGCAAGAAGTGGTGGTTGAAAATAGTGGGATAAAAAAGTCATCACCCGATGTTTTGCCACAGCTTCGAGTTACGGTTCGGGGCAGAGTGAGGTCCAGTTCTGAGTCATCGTCCTCGTCCGTCTCCTTATCATCATCATCACCAATATCATATAAAAGGAGGAAATTGAATAACTGCTTATGGGTAGATGATGACAAAGGAAACTCCGAGTAAGAGAGAGAGAGAGAGAAGAGAGATGGGGGAAAGGGAAACTATAAATAAAAGAAAGGAAAATGGTGGTCCAAAAAGTTGTCTAGAAACCTCAATATTTTTTTAGGAGGGTTTTGGGATTAAAATTGACCTGATCATGGGTTTTGTGTAGATTATAGTGTCTATATATATAAGTGTATGTATGTATGAGAGAGAGTTTGGTGAGTTTGGAGATTTTATTATTTGTTTTGTTGGTGGGCACTGCCATTATTTCATTATTAATAATGGCTTTGCAGATTCCCAAGGCAGAAGGGGATTTGTTTGGTAATGTTTTGGTGTGTGACGAGAAAGCGAAGGGAAAAAAGAGATATATATATGTTTTTAAATGTAGTGGAGTCATGGCAGCGTGAGAGAAGTGGGGGATTAAATTCAAAGGCTGCATTGATTATTGAATGAAGAAAACGGTGAAGCTGGTGGGGCATCAAAAGAAAAAAGAAGAAGAGAAAGAGAGATTAGGGTTGGCAAAATTAGGGGAGTGAGCTTTGAAGTTTGAGCTTCATGGGGATCAATTTACAAGTCAAGACTTCTCTGCCTCTTTTGAATTTGACGGGAAAACCAGCGCGAATGCGATCGGTGGCTCCACCCCCATTTTAGACTTTTTGAGTGGTTTGTGTGCTCTCTTAGCACTGCTTGGTGGCACACGTCTGTGAATGTGAGTGCATTTTTGGCGGGAATTGCCTCTTTTATTGGCCATGAGGTGGGCCTAACCATACTGTAACTCTTTTTGATTTGGGTGTTTCGCTCGGGTGTGCATGGCCACACGTGTGCTTACACTTTTTTTGGTTGATTTTTTTATTGTTAAAGGGAGCAAAAAAAAACTCAAGATGATGAGGAGGAGAAACCTCCTATCATATGGCGTGAAAAAAAAAAAGGGGTCTTTGGGGCCTTTCATGCGTGTTTGTTGTATTTGATTCATCAGCAATAAAATAATATAAAGACAGGTTTCTTTCTTCTCTCTCTTCTCCTCTCTCTCTGCATGGAGAAAAACCTTCGCTCCCGGTTGCATTGCCCTCTTCTTCTTTATCTCTCATCATGTCGCTTATAAAATTCTTCTTATTTCTCATCATCACTTATAAAAAAGAAGAAAGATAAAAAGAAAAAGACAATACAACGGAGATGAAAAAAGTGTTTCTCCTATGGATAGCACATGATTGACATTACAAACTTTGTAGCTTGGTGCTTTGTTTTATTATATTACTGTGTGGAAGTCTGTGAGTGATAATAATTATCTCCTCTTATCTCTCTGGAGGCCTCTCGTGACCAAACCCCATGGCTGTTGTATCAGCTCCCCCAGATATCAGACAGCTCTGCCGGATATAGCGATATATCACCTTAATTATTGTGTTGTATTGATCAGCCAAACGAGCAGGGATTTAGTCTTTTTTTTATTTATGAAAAATTAACAAGTGGGCACAGTGAGTGTGAGATATGGTGGGAAAAAGCCAGTGCCTGGAAAAGTTGCTTTTAGTAGAAGTACTTACCAGCTTATTACACTACAAATAGAAAAACGCCAACTACGAGCCTGTCATTTAGCCACCGATCCCCGACATGGGGTATATTATTTTTGCATGTAGCTTAGTGCAAAAGGCAACCATGCATTTAAAACACCACCTGCATTTCATTGCATGCACAGCAGGTTATGCAAATCTTATCAACTCCGCCTTCATTTCACAGGTGGCATCACGGAAACCTGTACAGCATCCATCACCTCATTTTACTTTTACTCACACGTCTAATTTAATATCAAATGGACCACCCTACCCTACAGCGACAATTGTTGGAAAGAAAGTACCCTTTTTCTCTAATTTCTCTCTTGGATGGGCTCTGCCGCTTACAGTAAAACTCATGCCATGCCTTCCACCAACGACATTCAGAAAAAAACACCAGCTAACTTCTACTAATCATCAATTACTTTTCCGCACATGTGAATTAGGTTAGTTTATCAATGTAGTGCGTCTCTCTCTTTGTATCGAGTTCGAATTCATTTATTCGTACATTAGAGTAGTTAAAATATTATTTTGTTTATAATTAAAAAAAACTAATTAACTAGTTCCCTTCTGCTTTATGAAGGATTTCCAACAATGTGGATCCCATGATCGATGCTGTCGGAATCCACTTGGTAATTAAGTAAATTAAATTGAATTAAATGAAACTCTGATTTAATTATGATCTCAGCTTGCTAATCAATGAATGCAACCTGGAATTGCCTGATTAGGCCAGCTATGGCCTTGGTGGGAGCCATGAAAGTTTAATCTGGACCACATCAATATCGATCGATCCATCACTAAATGGCAATCGGATCCACCCCCACTGAAAAGGTGAACCCATTAGACAAAATGCAGGTCCGCAGGTTTGGTGATCATCAACTGATGAATTTAATTTAATCACCATAGCCCACCTCCTAGCCCTATGGATCATATGTGACAAAAGATTAGGTTAAATAGAAAAAATAAAAAAATAAAAAAAGGGACAGGAAATAGGACAAAATGTGGAGCGCAATGACATTGCCATCAGCACAATTTGATCATCTTTTTTACTTTATCCAAAGATCATATTTTTTCCATAGCAGCCATACATGGTGCTGTTTACACAAAGATTTATTATATGCTTTATTTATTTATTTATTGGCCCTAGTCACATGAGAAAAGGGTTCAGGGTCCCTTGAGTATAATTTGATGGCAGTATATCGAGCCCGCAAATTGGGGTAGGATGGAGACGTGACGCCATCCCATTGGATATTAAAAGGTGGATCGTTTTGTTTTTATCTTTATACTTTCCTTTTTCTGAATAGAAATAGTAAGGTGGTACCTATGTGAATTTGGATTTTGTAGGCAATTTCTTGCCACCATTATTAATCCCCTCCACCCACGAAGGCCAAGCAGTAAAGTGTGAGAGCGAGGGTTGTTGAGGATTAAAATGTTGCTATCATTCCCCTGTCATATGTATGTGCAAAGATTGAATGGCAATTGACAATTATGCATAAAATGAGTAAGTGTTGAGAAGTTGAGATATATAACTTCAATAATTATGATCGATTAGTATAACTTCAATAATTATAAGATCCAATTTTCAATAATTACTTCTTCTTTATGCACAAATATTTTAAGGCGGAACATGATGAGCTGAGCTCGATTCATTTTAAGTGCGAGAGTATATGAAAGTAATTAGTGCTTTACCATAGAAGTTATAAATCGATCATATTTAATATTTGCCGAGCTCGATCAAACACTCATTTAAAGTGTGAGTATATGAGCAGAAGTACTCTACCAACCCTCATAGAATTGCGGGGGCCCAACCCTTTTATTTTTCAGTGATAAAAACTTGTTCACACACTCGCACACACACTTCCTTTTTATATAAACAAAAATTTGGTTTTAAAGTGAGGAATCCGAAGTATAAACCCAAAAGCCAAAATTTCTTTTTGCCCTCATAGTGAAGAAAAGTAGTGGTTTGGGAGTGTAGGGAGCAGAATCTAGCTCTTGACGTAGAAAGATAGAGGACCCTAATATTCAGCTTTTAAAGATGATTTTTCGTTGTAAAACCATATGCTCGTGGGGTTGCTGCAAAAGTCCATAGGCCCCTTGGACTAAAGGGTTCAAAAGCTAGAATGATGCTGAATATTTCAGATACGAGATATGGGTTTTGATTTTATGCTGAATGCAAGACAGCACCACTCTCAAGTCCTTCAACTACTCATTGTCCCCATCTCCTGTATAAAATTTACATTAAATCATCATAAAAAGAAAATTTGATCATAATCATAAATTCATATGAGGAGGCCTAGCTAGCTTAAGCTTAGGTATAGCTATAGTTAGTGCAAGTGTTGGCTTTAATTTTACAACTCAAATTGAGTGTCTTTGGATGCCATGAAAAGAAGATGAATTGAAAGTGCAGATGACATGAGGAGGGTCGGTTGGCTATTCTCGAG
>NW_007362635.1:24784-41437 GCF_000346735.1 Prunus mume
CTCCATTCCCAAGAGTGGAGACAAAAGAGTCGTCTGTTTAATCATCAATATTCAACAGCCACCATCTCTTCATTTAGATCATATCATACATTGCATGTCAATGTTTAACTATATATGTTTGTTTTCTTGTCATAATAATTTCTTCAAATGCAAACAAAATGTCTTTTGCTAGCTAGAATCAGCTAAATGTGTTATCCGATTATTGTCATATTTCCAATCAAACACGTCTTGGTAACAATTTAACAATATAACATACGAAACTAGATCCTACGATCATGGCAAACAAATTAGGCTGACAAGTAGCTTGCATAACGAAGACAACCACCAACAATTGATGAATGGGGCTTGATTTTACTAAGTCGTATGACTTAGCCGAAAAGGAAGTTTTACTCAGCCGAAAGCTCCTACTCAGACTGCATTAAAAGAATAATCAGGACAAAGAAAATGATTAGAAAAATACCCTTAATATGTGGTGAGGCATAGACCCCTATATCTAGGGTGCAAATCCCCTTTTTTGGCCTCAAAACATTTCCTAAACCGGTATAAGTAATTGGTGTTGATTTATGACAATTATATCTTGCACTCATTCAAGTGCAATTACTTTATTCAAAGAGAAATCCATCCATGAATAGTATGTGTGTATGTATAAGTTTGTTGGTGTGATGAACATGTCTGGTTCCTAAGTGGTATAGCAGTTCTCCCCTGTGTCTGTCTGTGTTTGCATGTGAGAACTGCTATGCCAAAAAGAAAAAGGAAACAATTGATTCCATCTAAGTGCATTCCACATCAATAACCCACAACCGAGAGAAACAGTAAAAATAACATCTTCAAACCGTCAATTGAACATATGTAACAGAAGATTTTAACAGAAGAGAAGGGGCTGGGCTGATGCCTGGTGATGCTTTTGTTTAGCAAAAAGCTTCATCCTTAATCTTGATTTATTAAACATTGGTTGAGGAGGAATGTTTAATTAATTAGGATAGGAGACACACTTTTCGCTTAACTTTAGAAATTAGTACAAATTTAGCACTTTTCTTTCTCTTTTTTTTTTGGGGGGTGAAGATTTAGCACTTTTCTTTCGTTTTGCCTTTTTCCAATTAACTTTTCCCTCCCTCCCCTGTGCTGTGGCAGTAAAGTAAAATAGTAATTTAATTATGATATAGGTCAAGTACAAAAACATGTAGGATCTTTGGGGTTATCCAAAATATTGTCTATAAATGCTCAAATGATCAAATCTCACTTCCACTTTTTAGTTTTATTTCTGTTTAAGATTTTGGAGTTTCTATTTGCCATCCATACTTTTTCTCACTTTACCCAAACTCACACATATCTTAATTTTTATCACAACAGTATAATTCCACCCAATAGCATAAATACTTGCGACATTCTATAGTGAGGGTGCTATATATGGACAATTTATATGGATCTTCATATTTGTCGTAGAATCATTTCATTAAACTTAAGTGAACTATTCAGATGAATCTTGTGGCTAATATAAAGGTCCACATCAATGGTCGATATATAGCACCCTCACCACAGAACAACTCATAAACACTTTCATTGATGTCATGGCATAGTTACCTTGACGTTTTCTTCTAAACAAGACCCAACACCCAACAAACAAGGATCAATCTGGTATAGTATCCAAGGCCCAATCTCATTTCTGGTATAGTATCAAGGCCCAATATTGTTTCTAGCCCAGCAGCCTGATCCATCCATTGGATATTGTTTACAGCCCAATCTCTCTACTTTTCCTTCTTCCACCCTGGTCCATCATGTTTGTCTTTGTTGACATACCCCAAAATTTATTATCAAAAAGCAAAAAAGCCCACATTTCGATTTCTGGTTTTAATGTTTAGTCCCATTTAACATAGGTCTGTTTTATAGTTTAGAGAAGTGGGTTATCTCAAATTATGGGGAAGAATTTTGTTCCAATTATTTCCAATTCGAGTATTATTCTACGTAATATAATTAGTACACTAATTTTAAGAAATTAAAACTTTCCCCTTGCCACCACTCACAGAGTTAACTCATAGCTTTTTGAATTAGGGTTTTTTCTCATCTCCGTGGCTAGCTCATTGATAATATTACAGTAATACATATTTATTTCCCTTAACATTTAATTTTAAAAATTCAGTATCTAGGGGGTGGGTAGAAATCTTAAACTCTCTCTGAAGGTGAAACTGTGAGCTTGCGGCTGCCGCCCCCCTCTGGGGGTGGGTGGCTTCCTCATCTTCCATCTCTCTCCTCATCTCCCTTTCTACTTTCCTAGTTTTCTTCCCCTCTCCTATTCTCTCCCCAGATTTGTCTGGATATTGGGTCCTTTTGCCCAGATCTATCTGGATATTGTCTTTTGTTTGTTTGTTTGTTTGTTTGTGTGTTTTCTATTGTAGGTCCTTGGGATGGTTGCAGTGTGGTGTTGTAGACCCAGCTTTTCTTTTTGGTTTTCGTTGTGTTTTTAAAGCAAGTACTGCAATCCACCTTAGACACCATGATTTTGTTGTAGCTTTTGGTCCACACATATGGAATTTGCTCCAATTCAGTGTTTGGAGTTGGAAAAGTGATTGTTGCTGGTATGTGTGGGATCAGGTTTTGCCTGTTCAAAATAAGAGGCTTAGTCATGTTGGTGCTACGAGTCTCTTTGGTTTGCTGGAGAGGAAGTGGTGTGGTGTCCTTGTTTCTGTGTTTATTTTAGTCTAATAATTCTCAGAAACTCAATAGGTGTAACAATCCGGTTCTTAATTAATATTTAATTATTAATTTATTACCATTATACCCCTATAATATTTTAATGGTTTAAAAGTTGACTTTTTGACCCTGGAATGAATTTTGGGATTTCAGTTATACCGTTGCGTAGAGCGCAGCGAGATGAGTCCGTAGACAAGTAGTGGACTCAAATCGGAGTTGTAACCGTAAATATGTCGAAGTCCAATTTTTTTTAAAAACCCAGAATTTTGTCAGTTTTAGGGGCAGCTCGACTAGCCATCTTCAAGGGGCGATTTCTCTCACCTCCAGTCACCGATTCAAGCAAGACCGGTCACGTTAGAACCACCACACTTCCCTCTTCCAGCCCCAGCTCTTCGCTACCTCGATCTGCAGCCGTAGTCGCCGGAATCAGCCACGAAACAGGCGGTGTTGGACAGATTTTTCTTAAATTTTCACCGGTCGTTTCTCTCCCCTCTGACCACCAAATCAGTTAAGTGAGGTATGGATTTCTAGCCATTTTTCATGCTCTAGTTGCTGGTTAGGTAGGATTTCAGAGATTTGAAGTGTAGATCGTTCGATTTTTAAGTTAGGTTTCAGCAGACCTTCGGGTCACTGTTTTGGCCACTTCTAGCCAGTTTTTGGGGCAGGTCCGAGAACAAAAGTGGCTCCAAATAGGGTGTTATACCTAGGGTAGGAGTCTTGAGCTTTGATTCGGAGTTTTCCTGACAAAGCGTTATCGCTTTAGGCACCACGAGCTGTCGGTGCATGGGCAGCGCGTGAGCAGAAGTGTGAGGACCACAGTCAATCCTAGAATAATCTCCTAGTCCCCACGAGTGCGTAGGATTTTGCGGATCTTAATTCGGATGACGTTTGGACCCCGAACGGATCTCACCTAGTGTGCGATTTCCGGGTTCGATACGTTTGAACTGTTGGATCGCAGTCATTTTCAAGTAGAGAATTAAATTTTGATATTATCGCCGATATTTCGGCGATAATATCATTTTTTTTGGGTCCCGATATTTTCGCAACATTTCATTTATATTTCGTCAATTTATCCATAATATCCTCGATAATATCACCGAAATATCGGGACCAATATTTTCGTTCAAATTCAATATGAAATTGTCAATATATCGCGATATTATCGATAATATCGTGATATTAACTTTCATATCACAGTCAAAGTTGTCGAAACGCAAGAAATCCAATCATAACCTTAAGCTAAATTCTATTACAGAGGAGCTTAGTTACAGAGCTGGGCAGCCATTGTTCAAACCCAACAATAAAAGAACTTGAAGATCCATACTGGATCAGTTGACGATGAGAAATTAAAGCGAAAATGAGGTAGGGAAGAAGTGGAGCTTACAGGGAGGAGAAGAGTAGAGACGACAACGGAGACGACAGAAGAAATAGAGGCGCATATGAACCGTAGGATCATGAAGTTCTTGAAGGAAGGGGGAGGAGGAGGACGAAGGATTAGAGTCGGGGCATAGAGAATTGCAACGTAGAACAACGCCATGGCGGCGCAAGCCACCACCGCCACTGCCTTCAAAACGCCGCCGTCATCCATTTTGAGTTGAGAGAGAGACTTCCACTCACTGTTGTTTATCATTGAGATTGATTTTCGAGGTTTTTCTGGTTTTTTTAGTTGACTGCTTGGAATTTCTTCCATTTCCTTTTGTTTATGCTGCTTTCTTGTCAAGCAAAGCCCAAAGCAATGATCCTCGATGGGCCCTATGGGTCACCAATAAGCTTCTTTTCCCCTATCTTTCATTGTCAAATTTATTCATAGGACAAATATTTATGTATAAGAGCATGTTCATCCCAAAAAGCTAAGGCTAAGGCAAGGGCTGTCACTATTCATGTCCACCCCAAAAGGCTAAAGCTAAGGCAAGGACAAGGCAAGGGCTGCTACTTTGTGATAATAAGCTATGGAATCTGTATTTATAATACTTGCGAGCTGTTTCTCAAATTAGAAATTAACATAATTACTTATTGTTTTATTTTGTTGTTCAGTTACTTAATTACTTAATATAATTTATTTCTTTTCTATTTAATCCATTTAATGTTATTGATTATTTTATTATTCATTATAAGTACTTACATTACTAAATTCCCCTTCAAATTGTTGCTTAATTACTTAAATCTCTATAATTATTTTCTTTTTTACTATTTAATTCTTCCTTGGATAAATTTATTTATGTTCTTAGTTAATTTTCAATCTTCACTATTATTTTTTAAGCATGGTAAAGTACCTAATTTTCATGAAAAATCAAGTTGGTTTACATCTTTAATTATTTTTCAATTTTTGATAAATAATAAATATAAGAACGTATACCATGTCCAATGACGTTTGTGAAATAAGGTTACTCACGTATCTTACAATGCAATTTATAAAGTGTAAAATATTGTACTAAAAAAATGATAAATAAATTACTAGGGGGTGTTTAATTCTCTTTCATTAATTACTCTAAATTTTTAAGTCACAGAGTTTGTCAGCTCGCAATATAATCAACTTAAATCACTCAAACCCAATATGCAATGCATTTCCTTCCAATTTTTTGTGTCAAAATAATAGATGATTGACTAAATAAACTTCTTCTAAAGTTTCATTAAAAATTTCCATGTATTTATGACAATTTCCGTGGTTTTTATTCAATTTTTATCGATATCGATATTTTCCCAATATTTCCATCGATATTTCCCTGTTTTTGAACCACCGATATTTCCAAAACTATCGATATTTGAGACCTTGTTTTCAAGTATGTTGATCTAGGTAATTCCAGGATCGTATAGTATTCGACGGATAGTAAAACAAAGACCCGGTTACTCCAGAAATGTCAGCCTTAGAGCAAGTTTAACAGATAAATAAACCCGTTACAGATAAATAAACTAGTTACGGATAAACAAACCAGTTACATATCAGGAACAAAGGAAAGAATTACGTGTGGCTTGATCCCTCAGTAAGGGTACGTAGGCAGCCTACAGTTATCAGGCGCAGCCACGAGTTAGGGGCTCAAGGTTTATGTTACTGTTTTCAGGGAATTTTGGTATTTTACGACCCACAGTCACTAGGTGTCAGTTTTAAACAGGATTCGGCCCGGATTTCAAAGTAAAATTTGGGTCCGGTCGTTTCAATAGGAGTTTGCTAATGTATGTATTTAGTGTTCAACTTTTCGATGCGGATTTGTCGTTACTGCTGTTGCGCTGTGGATCTATATTGTAGGTCTGAGTACAAATGCTTCTTGTTTGCCGAATTAGAGTTTTTAGATTTTTCTGGCGTGCGTAATTCTCTCAAGATCAGACCAATTTATTTTTGTGTTTGGTCACTGGAGAAGTTGTACTCATATTTGGCATTACGACTACTCTATACTTTTTTCTACGTTATGAATAAAATTACTATCACTTTTAATATAAAAAAAACATTTAATTTTAAAAGCAATCATAATGGGTAATTAAATAATCTTATGCATTTATATTTTTACTTGGTCAAATTGGTTTAATGTTATTTCATTAACTTTGATCATTGACTTCCTATGTAGGCTTGTGTGTTGTGAAAACCAACTCAATTTGCATGCCAAGAAGTGTGCCACCGAAAGATAATATGTTAGTGGCCAATTAAAGAACTTCAACATATCCATGAAGCAATGATGATGAAGGAAGAAGTGCAACTAGCACAAGAAGAAAAGAATTGAAAAGAATGCCTGAAGTGCCACACCCATGCTAAAAGAAGAAATGAAAAGAAGTATGGGATGGAAGCAAACAAGAAGAAATTGAATTCACATGCTTGTGAGATGTCATCCACACCAAAGAAGCTCAAATTCAATGCCAATTCATAGGCAAGATGAAGTGGGAGTTAGATATTGCATTAAAATAGGAATGGTGGTGTTGGAATCCGTCATGATGTTTCTCCTTCTTAGCCCTATAAATAGAGAAGTCTTCAAACTTCAAAACACACGCCAAGCTCACAATCTTCTCTTGTGCTCTCTCTCTCCTTCCTCCAATTCTTCTGGTTTTAATTTCTTTAGTTTTATTTTATGGGAAACTAACTGTGGGAGCAAATTTTCCCACAAGAATATTCGATTGGAAAGATTCCCCTTTCTTCTTCGCCGCCTCTTTCTCCCTGTAAAATAGAACAAATAAGAGGACCACACCAAGGGGGTGTTGGCCAAAGGCCCTTCGATGCCTAAATTAGTTCAATTGATTTGTAGAGAAAACAATAGCTAATGGGGTACGGGGATATGTTTATGGTGTAAACCAGGCAGCAGAAGCCTTATGTAAAAGAGATAGAGAGATAAGGTGGCTAGGGTTTGTGAAGGGAAGATCTTTACAGAGTTTTAATAGTAATTCTGACGTACCTCAATCTTTATGCGTAGCTAAGTATTTATAGGGCGCCTCGACGAGGTTGGCGAGGTTGGTGAGGTTGATTAAATCAAATCCCTAACTAAGGCAAGAATCAAATACACCCAATCTGAATCAAATAACCTCCCAATTAATTCAGGTAACTCCCAATTAATTGGGAATTGTGGTAGGAATCAAATCAATTCTCAACATAATTAGGTAACATTCAATTTAATTGGGTAATTCCCAATTAAATTGAGTAACTCCCAATTAGGTTGAATAATTTCCAGTTAGGTCAAATAATCCCCAAATAGAAGGAATTATTTGACCTAGGGTTCTGATTTAATTCGGTTCCCACAAATGCCCCCAATCTTCTGCATGGCGCGTGTTGACATGTAGGAGATGTGAATTATCTGTTGGGCTGTCCAGCTGTAATTGGGCTTCCTTAAGGAGTTTGACTCCTTTTGCAGATTGGGTTCCCAATTGGAGTGAGCTTTTGATTGTTCTTAGAGTTGGGTTCCCAGTAGGAATGGGCTTGCGATTCCTTCTTAACCTAGGATGCCCAACCTGTGTAAATGCAGAGCTTCTCTTCATTCTTCTTCACATCGCAAACTTAACTTCTCTACTTTCTAGCTTGAGAGAGATCTGGGAGAATTCATACTGCTTGTCGAAGAAAGGAGTCGCGGTGTATCCCAAGGTAAGTCGAGCACGTGTATTTTTTTTTCTTCATTTTTTTTTTGCTGCGATAGCCAGTTGGGGGAAGCCCGGCTGGTTGTCGTCGTGGCAATGGCTGGCAGTAAGCGGCAAGCGTGGTGGAGCAGGTGTGCGCAGGTGGACCAGCTGCTCCCTATCGTCGCAGGTCTAGGCTAGAGCGTGCTTGACCTCATGCGTTTCGAGCCGCATTAGTTGAGTAGGTATCAGGAGGAAGTCGGTGGTCTGTCCCCTGCTCAGGATGTTGAGAAATGGAAGTAGAATAGTCTGGACTCTGATGATCTGCCAGCTAGGCAGGAGGAGTGCTCTGCCAGAACCCCCTAACAAAAGAAGGTTGTTGCTAAGTCTTCAAAAGATGAAGCTACTTCTTCGTAAGCTAAGAATATGTTTCCATTGAGGAAGAAGCCAAAGCTCCCTTATGCTGAGAAGACTTAAGTGGGGTCTGTTCCATCGTCATTTTCCGGGGTCAAACATCTTATTGGTGCTGATAGTAGGAAGATTGGTGGTACGCGCATTGCTCGGGATATTGTACTCAAGCCTCATGCTAACAAGTTTGAAAACCATGTTCTGCTTCGTAGAATAGCTTGTGCTCGATCTAGCTCACTTGTTAAGAGGCAAATGGATGTAGATATTCCTCTTTGAAGTACGGGTCATCTGCCTCAGTCAAAGGATGAAGATTGAACCAGGAGGTCTGCTCATGATCCAACTGTTGAGTCACAAGCAATCAAGTGTAGAGTTGATTCAGCATCATTGACTTTATTGAAGTGAGGGTGGCGACAGCTAAGAAGACGAGAGAGTCATCTCCCCGGGCAAAAGGCTCTTCTGCAAAGTCAGAGGCTAATCCCAAGGTGGACAAGCCCAGCCCTGGAGGGGATGCAATTGTGTCTAATATGCTCAAGACGAACTTTCTGTCAAGTCCGTCTGCTTGCTTCAAGCTGGTTGATCATATCCATCAGGTTGGTGATCTTGAGACAGTCTCAAGTCTTTCCTTGGAAAAATAAAGGGAAGCAACATTTCATCTGCTTCAAAAAGGAGTAGTTCTTGCTGTTGAAACTATCTGAAACTCATTTGCTGTTGCCCCCTATTTTGCTGCTGACTTGGTTAGTCGAAGAGATGCGTACTTCAGTTTTGAGCACAAGAATGTTGACATCTCCTTTAGTTATGACAAGCTTTTGGCTAGATTTGGCACCCATAGCAAGTCTGTTGAAAATGTCAAGTTCGAAGTTACCATGAATGCATACAAGCTGGGCTACTTAGACTACTCAAATGGAAATGATCCCTTCTATGCCATTGGAGATGGAGACATCGAGATGCTCTGTTATGACTTGCTCCCTATCTAGAGTGAGCAGGTTAATGCTGTGAATATGGAAGGAGCTGGAGATCAAATGGTTGAAGAGGCGGTAGCTGAAGATGATGAAACAGAGGAGGATGCAGCAGATGAGGTAGGGACAAACATCACGGATCAGGCAGGTGGAGCTGTTGAGAACGTGGTTGATCAGGCGGACGCTGAAGAGGTTGTAGATTAGGGATCTCCTGTTGGCGTCTCGGAGTAAATGAAGACTATTTTATTTCTTTTCAGCTTTTGTAGTCTGCTTTTTTGTGTAGAATAATTGGTCTTATATGACCATATTCTCTTTGTTGAACTTGGCCAGTTGGTCAGCTTGCTGTGAAAATTTCAGTTTTTTTTTCAACTTCAATTTGCGTATTGACTTGTGAACTGCTTGCGTAACTAACCAGTATCTTGATTGTGTGTCTTCCTTAGGTGATTTACGAGTGCCAGGGTCCCCCTTGAGAGACTCTAGGCTTGCTCTACATATCCCGTAGGATGGTTTCTCTTAGGAAGTTGGCGAGTGCCAGGGTCCCCTTTGAGGGACTTTGAGTGTGTTCTGCACATCTCGTAGGATGGTTTTCCTAAGGAAGTTGGGGAGTACCAGGGTCCCCCTTTGCGGAACTCCGGGCATATTCTACACATCCCGTAAGATGCTTTGGTCATCGCCTTGTATCTTTCGAAGGACGCTGCTTATGTCCAATTGCATGACTATCCTGCCCCCCTTAGGAAACGGATAGGAATATGAATACCTCCCTTAGGAAGCATGGAGACCTCCCTTAGGAAATTCCTGGCGCACCCTGCATCTCTCTTAGGACGCTCATTACGGGAAACTGTGTGACTATCCTGCCTCCCTTAGAAAATGAATAGGAACCTGGATACCTCCCTCAGAAAGCAATGAGACCTTTTTTTTTGGAAACTCCTGGAGCACCATGCGCCTCTATTAGGGCGCTGATTTGTAGGCTGTGTCTCCCAAAGGATGCTTATGGTTGTCGCTTTGCATCTCCCTTAGGACGCTCCTTATAGGCAACTGTGTGACTATCCTACCCCCCTTAGGAAACATATAGGAACCTGGATACCTCCCTCAGAAAGCATGGAGACCTTATTTTGGGAAATTCCTTGCGCACCCTGCGTCTCCCTCAGGACACTTCTTATGAGCGACTGTTTTGCGGCGATCTGCTTGCCAATGAACTGTGAGCCATTGTCGGTAACCAGCGACTGTGGGCAGCCAAATCGGCAGATGATGTTTCTCCAGATGAATCGCTCCACATCAGCTTCTTTAGTAGAGGATAGAGCTTCGGCCCAGATCCATTTAGTAAAGTAGTTAGTGGCGACGATCATTATGTCCTTCTTGCCGGGTGCGGGTGGCAAGGGACCCACTAGGTCAATGGCCCATTGCATGAATGACAATGGACTGTTTTGCAGATGGTAGACTTTGGCAGGCATGTTAGGGATCAGCTTGTATCGTTGGCAGCGATCACACTTCTTGACATATTCAGCGGAGTCGTGGCGCACGGTAGGCTAGAAGTAACCTATGTTTAGAGCCTTTTGGGCGAATGACCAGCTCTGAGTGGTTGCCACACTCGCCGTCGTGAATTTTACAGAGAACCTCAAGTGTTTGAAGGTACTTTATGTAGGTGAGCTTGTTGTCATGCATGTAGTATCTCGTGGCCTTCTATTGGACATTTCTAGCTTCGGACATGTCCGTTGGCAGATTTTTATTCATCAAGTAGTCGACGATGGGGTCTTGCCAGCTGGGTCCTCGTCGATCTGCATTGTGTCGATCGGCCCTGTTTCTTCAATGCTTGGTCAGTCAAGGTGTTCAACCGGGATGAAGTGTCTGAACTAGGTATCCAGCACTGACCCTTAGCTGGCCAGTGCTTTTGTATGCACATTTTCTGCCCGGGGTACTTGTTGGATGGTGAATGTAGGAAACACCTTTAATAGCTCTTGGACTTTTGTCAAGGTACAAGATCATCCTTGGATGCTTCGCCATGTATTCACCTGAGGCTTGATTTGTGATGAACTAGGAATCTGAGTAGATGGCTAGCTTTTTGATTGTGAGCTTCTTTGCCAAGCGCAGGCCGATGAGTTCGAGGCCGGGAAGCCAAGCATGATAACTTGTTCCAACAGGGTTCCATTCGTGGTGGTGATGACTACCCTTGCTCCAGCTCCCTTTTCAATTGACCCTCCATCTACGTGCAACTGCCACACGTTTTTGGGTTGGCTACGTTCAGCGGAGGTCCCGTCTGCTTTTGAACTTTCCTTCTTTTTGTTGACCAACTTCTCTTATTCGGCTGATAGGTGAACTCTGTGACGAAGTCTGCTAAAGCCTAGGCTTTTATTGCAATTTTTGGCCGGTAGGGGAGGTTATATTGGCTTGGCTCTATAGCCCACTTCAGGGCTGTGGAGGATTGATCTCAAAGGAAAATTGGTCATGACGATGACTCGATGTGCTTGGTAGTAGGGTCGCAGCTTTTGCACGGAAACTACAAGAGCCAAAATGAGCTTCTTCAATTTTGGGTAGCGAGTCTCTGCATCGAGAAGAGCTTTTGACGTGTAGAATACCGGATGTTGGGCTCCCAGTTCTTCTTGGATAAGAGCTGAGCTGATGGTTGAGTTGGACACTGCCTGGTACACGAACAAGTCTTCACCAAGAACTGGCTTTGAGAGCAAGGGAGGTGAAATGAGGTAAGTCTTTAGATTCTGGAAAGCTACTTCGCACTCCTCATCCCATTTGTCTCTTTGTCCTTTCTTCAAAGCTTTGAAGAATGGTCTGCACTTGTTGGTAGATCTCAAGAGGAATCGGTTGAGGGTTTACCCGTTAGACTTTGTATTTCTTTCATTGTGGAAGATGACTTCATCTAGAGAATGACTTTGATTTGACGTGGGTGTGCCTCAATACCTCGTTGTGTGACTAGATATTCCAAGAATCGGCCGAAGGATACACCAAATGTGCATTTGCTCGGATTCAACTTCATGCGATATTGGCGAAGCAAGCTGAATGCCTCGGTGAGATTTTTGATGTGATCTGCACATTTTTGGGGCTTTGACCAGCATGTCATCCACATAGACCTCCATAGTTTTACCGAACTGCTCATTGAAGATTTTATTCACAAGTCTTTGGTAGGTTACTTTGGCGTTCTTCAGCCCAAAGGGCTTAACCTTGTTGTAGTAGGTCCCTCTCTCGATGATGAAAGAAGTTTTCACCTTGTCATCCTCGTGCATCAGGATTTGGTTATAGCCAGTGTAGGCGTCTATGAAGCTGAGCAGCTGATTGCCAGAAGTGAAATCTACGAGTTGGTCGATTCTCAGCAATGAGAAGTTGTAATTGACGTAGACTCTCTCCATTTGCCCTTTTCTTATTTCGCCACCAAAACAACGTTGGCCAGCCATTCCAAGTAGGGGCCTCTTCGATGAAGCCGACAACTAAGAGTTTTTCAATCTCGGCTTCGTTGATAGCGACCCTCTCGGGAGCGAAGTTGTGTATTTTATGTGCTACTGGATTGTTGGCAGGGTTGACGTGGAGTTGATGGTAGATGATGTTTGGGTTGATGCCAGACATGTCTGATGGTGACCATGCGAACATGTCTTTGTTGTTTTGGAGGTAGGTGGTCAGCTCCACTTTCTCGTTTGAACTTAGGTGCGAGCCGATCCGTGCTTTTCTGTCTGACTGGTCAGGATCCAAGGGTATTAGCTCGACGTTCTCTTTGGGTTTCCATCATTCCTTAGGAGATACCTCTGGACAGATTTCCTAGGCTTGGTCCTGACGTTTTGATTGCTATAAGGGAGCAAGATTCGGTTGTTCAACCTCTTTCAGATATGTTTGACTTATAAGGAGGAACTGTGCTTGTTTGGTCGTTATTGATTTAGACGACACCGCCCCCAGGGATTGGGTACCAGATTTTCTGATGTGTGGCGGAGGTGATGGCGTTGATCTTGCGTATCCATGGTCTGCCTAGAATGCCGTTGTCGGGTGAGACCTCATTAATGACCATGAATGTCTGCGAGTTGATTACAGGTGGGGAATAGACGTCGAGGTCATCGTGCCCACTATAACCGTTGTTGCACCATTAAAGCCGGCCAACGATCTGGCTAATTTGTTAATCTTTGTCTCCAAGGCCATCTGCTGGATGACCGCCATTTGCAACATATTGGATGTGCTGCCCTCGTTTGCATGGATTCGGTCGACCATGACCTGAGCGATTTGAATGCTGATGACAAGGGCATCGTTATATGGCATGTCGAGGCCGATCAAATCTTTCTTTTGGAAGCCGATCACAGGATTATTTTCTGCTGGCGGAAGGTCAGTTGAGACTTGAGAGATCACAGTGGTCTACTTAATCTTCCTTTTCTTTTCTTTATTGGTTAGCCCAGACTCCTTGGAGTCGGCTAGGATTGTATTAATCCTTATGACCTTATGATATGGCTCCTTGGCTGTGTCACGATCCTCAATCCGTTGGATGGCCTGCTTCGCAATGAATTCTGTGCAATGACCTTCTCTCACGAGTTCTTCAAGGTGTGCTTTCCAAGCGAAACAGTTGTTTGTAGAGTGCTCGTGCATCCCATGGAAGGCACAATATCCCTCTTGTCTAGATGTCCTTTCAAGGGTGGCGACCTTCTTAACCAAGGTTTGTCTTTCACTTGGGCTAAGATTTGATGTATGAGGATGATGAACTTGGTGTAGTTCTTTCTTATTGTAGCTTCTCCTTGTGGGTGCAACCTAGGCTTGTCCTTGTTCCTGTTGCTAAACCCGTCGCTTCTTTGGCCTGCCCGCTTAGTTGACAGTCCTTCCTGCTTAGTAGACTTCTTTACGGTGATTCGATTGTCATCCCAAAGCGCGTCTAGCTAGGTGTGATGGTGAGCTCGCGATACTAGTCGTATTCAGCTGGAAGGCCTTTTTTGAAAGCAAAGGACGCGATTCGGTTGTCACATCCTATAATGTTGGTCTTTTCTGCTTTGAATCTCTTGATGTAGTCTCGAAGGGATTCGTCGAACTTCTTTCGCAGATTGTATAAGTGGTTAGGGTTTTACTTGACCGTCCGGTAAGAGGTATATTCTTTGGTGAAGACCTAAGCCAGCTCCTTGAAGCTGCTGATCGACCCGGATAGTAGAGTGTAGAACCAGTCTTAGGCTGCTCCTCATAAAGTCATCGTAAACACCTTGCACATCAGCGTGTCGTCAGCCTTGCGGAGGATCATGATACTTTTGAAGTGTTTTAGGTAGCTTTCGGGATCGGAATCCCCTTTGAAGTATGTAAACAAATGCGTTGAGAATCGCTTTAGGGGAGCACCCTACTCAATTTCGAAAGTGAAAGGCGTAGAGTTTGCCTGGTCTATCTCTTTATGTAGTGCATTTTCCAAATTTTTGCCGGTCTTCAAGTCTCGAAATCGGTCATTCACAAGCTTCTTAACTTCTTCTGTGCACATTGTTGGTCGATCAAGTCAGCGACCTTCGTGATTTGGGCGATGATGATTGACTTTCTCATTGATTTGCGAGGGTTGACCTTCTCGCCTGCGCTGCCTAGGCGGCATGTTGATGGACTGCGCTTGTGAAGGATTTTCTGTAGCCTGTCGACGAGAGTCAACTCTTCATCAGTGAGCAACAGAGCGTCCTTCCTCATGGTCCCCATTGTGAAGGTTATCCAGTTGACCTCCTTGGGGGCCTAGCCTTTCGTGAATGCTCATTTGTGAGTGGACAGCTGAGCGCCTTTCTTCATGATCCTCATTGCGATGGTTGTCTGGCTGACCTCTCTGGGAGCCTAGCCTTTGATGTACATTTACCTGCGAGCCCAGGCGAGCACGAGTGTCAAGTCGTGGGCCCAGCCTCTTGCGCATGTTGTTCCTTAGGCTCGTTCTGGATGGGTGACTTCGTCTACTTTGAGTGTGGCTCGCAGATGCTTGCAACATGTCGGCAGGCCAATCACGTTGTTGTCCCTCTCCTTGTCTGCTTACTCTTGCTTGATCTACTTGGTACTCGTTGAGCTGCCTACCAGTGCGTTCATCCATCCTTCTCTCTTCGCCCGGTTGTCTAAGGCCAAGGTTTTGAGCCAAGCTTATTTGGTTGAGAAGCTGCCTCATTAGATTGCTTTGGTCGTCTATTCTCTGAGCTAGCTGGTCAACTCTCATATTAAGGTCTTCTTAACTTCGTAGATCGGGAGGAGAGAGGTGTGCCTAATTGCACACGGGCTAGGGTTTCATTATAGGTGTACGCGGGAGCGTGTGTCGAGCGTGGGGGCAATGAAGGGAACGCTTGAAATTGCTCCAAGATCAAGCCTAAGTCGGCAGTGGTAATGAGCCCACCTTGATGGGAGGTTCCACCATGCTCGGCGACGTTGACATAAAGGTGGCTAGATCCGGCCACGGGGCCTTGGGTTGATATGGCAACGGTAGTGGCCGATGCGGTGGTCACAGCTTCGAGTCCGATATGTCGCATGGTGGTGAGAGGTGGTAATGCCACCAAATCGATCGCGGGATCGTGAGTGGGGTGGCTTTGGGCAGTCACAGATCAAGCCATCGCGGCGATTTTGCCCCTCGTCTTCTTGCTTCCAACCATGGTTGTTTGGGAGGCTTCGGTGAATTGGAAAATGAGTTTGGAGCACGCCTTGAGTATATCTCGTGCTCTCAATGAAAGCACCAACTTGTGGGAGCAAATTTTCCCACGAGAATATTCGATTGAAAGATTCCCCTTTCTTTTTCGCCCCTCTTTCTCCCTGCAAAATAGAATAAATAAGAGGACCACACCTGGGGGGGTATTGGCCAAAGGCCCTTCAATGCGTAAATTAGTTCAATTGATTCGTAGAGAAAACAATAGCTAATAGGGTACGGGGAGTGTTTATGGTGTAAACCAGCTGATTGGAGCCTTATGTAAAAAAAAAAGAGAGAGGAGGTGGCTAGGATTTGTGAGGAGCTTTAATTATTTTGAACAACTACAATGGAAAATATCTTGTGCATCAAATTAATAAGATATGCATACTTATGTTAAAAGTGGAACCCCAATGCCTTAGTGTTTTAATCAATTAAATTTTCTTTAAATCAAATATTGATTAAATCTACACCTTTATCTTAATTGTTCTGTCTCAGCTCTGTTATTTTCTTTACACTCACTCTCTATAGAGACGACACTCGGACTTCCAACCTACACTACTATACGACACCTTCGCTTCGATTTTGCAAAGTGGTACAAATCAGTTGGTGCCGTTGCCGGGGAGCAACTTGTCAAAGAGTACAGAGATCCATTTGGTCGGAGGTTTGCTGGTTATGTGAAATTCTTCACATATGGTAAACTCTTTCCGAATTCATCTCATTGTTAATATATATATATATATATATTTATTTTATTTTTGTTTTTGTTTATTTATTTATTTTCTTTATGCAACCTAGAGATCATCTAGGTCGATTTGTTAAAAAGATTGGAAATGTTAATTTAGAACATTTTGCTTCAACTTCTTCAATTGAAACATCTGACAAATTTGAAAATATGACAGAAATTGTGAATAATGAATGAGAGGTTAATGCTCAGATTATAAATAATGAAATAAGAGAAGAAGTAGTTGCACCTAGAACTTT